>JAJOZX010001543.1:0-10000 GCA_023014485.1 Bathynomus jamesi | reverse complement strand
AAGCAATTTCGATTTCGGAAACAATGAGATTGTGCTCTCTCTATGCAATTCCCTGGTTCGGCCGCACCTGGAGTAAGCTGTGCAGTTCTGGTCGCCCACCCTCAGGAAAGATATTGAGAGGCTGGAGCGAGTCCAGGCGAGGGCCACAAAGTTAATCCCTTCCGTTAGGCATATGGGCTACAATCAACGCTTACGCGCCCAGAATTTGTTTTCGCTGGAAACTCGGAGGCTTCGCGGTCAATTCATCGAGGTTTTCAAGCTCTTACACGGGTTCAACGATGTCGATTTTAGAAGCATGTTTAGTTTAAATGATAACTCAACTTGCAACAATGGTTGGAAGACTGATTTAAACGGTTTAGCACTAGTGTGTGTGTGGGAATTACTTTACCTATAAGATATATGACACGCAGAACAGGCTAGCTTCAGAAGTTGTGAACAGTTCCTCTACACTATTTGCATTTCATACTAAAATCAGTCAATTACTTACAATAAGAGGAGTATTTTCCTAATATTAGAGAAGTACATGTGACAGAAATAGTAACTATCTGAAAACTTTACTGAATGCATTCTTACATCGCGATGGTTTTGCAGTTTACAGTAATTACTATCGAGAGTTCTTTCGTACTAATTTGGTATTAAGTTAATTGAAGACCTAGGAAGAATGGCTAAGTGACAAATGTTTTCTCAGATTTGGTTCATAGTTCGATTCGAAAAACGCTTTCTGGAACACGTATTCTGTGGTGGTATTTAATAAATTCTGCTTCCTTTATAAAGAGCTTGAAAGTACAGTCATTTAAAAAAAGTTTCAGCATAAAGATATGTTTATTTTATTTATTATGTGTATTTGAATATATGCTATGCTTTAATTACTTATCGATGATTATTAAATAATTCATGTTTCAAATAACGTTTCATTTTCTTCTTGTGTGTGTGTGTGTGTGTGTGTGTGTGTGTGTGTGTGTGTTCCAAGTCAACCTATAGTTTGATATGCATGGGGAGAGTAGACACGTGCAAGTGATCTGCATAACATTCCACCCGCTATCTCCTCGCTTATAATAATAGTATAAGAACTACACAAGTTGAAAGGGGAATATATATATATATATATATATATATATATATATATATATATATATATATACAGGGCGTCCCAAAAAATGTATACACACTTTAACAGCTGATAGCTCAATTGATGTTTCTTTCTTTCCAAGTTAAACCCATTAGAATTAATAATGGCAGTCAGACTAAGCTTTGAACAAAGGAAATTCATTAAAATGCTACTGGAAGTGTGAAAACGCAGTTGAAGTGCAAAGACAGTTTAGGAGGGAGTTTCAAACAGATCCACCAACGCGACTTACCATCACTCGAATTAGAGATAAGTTTGAAGCCGATGGAACTGTTCAGAATGTCCACAAGAAGCGTTCCGGAAGACCACGGACATCGACAAGCCCCACAAAGCAAGAAAGAGTACTGGAAACGTATCACCAAAGTCCAGGAAAATCTGTGCGGCAAGCGAGTCGTGAGGTAGGAATTTCAGAATCGTCTGTCCAACGCATTTTGAAGCGCTGTCAATGGAAAAGTTACATTCCAAGATTAGTCCATGCTATTAATGAAGATGATCCGGACCGAAGAGTGGAGTATTGCGAGTGGTACTTGGCACGATGTGGATGTGGATTGGACGAAGGGGTTTCGTAGAATACCCTCCGCGTTCACCAGACCTCACACCACTAGACTTTTTTTTATGGGGATACTTAAAAGACAAAGTCTACGCTATAAAACCTGCAACAGTCGCTGAATTGAGAGCAGCCATTGAACGAGAATGCACACAAATACCAAACGAAATGTTTCGTGATGTTTGCGATTCCATTGCTTCGCGTTATCAGCAGTGCCTGGACCAGAACGGACGTCAGTTTGAAAACAGGCGCTGACAAACAATTAAATAATGTCTGTAGATTCTATTACATTTTGAAAATGAAATGTATTTTAATAAACACTGCCTTTATAATTATTTAAAGTGTGTAACATTTTTTTGGGACGCCCTGTATATCTATATATATATATATATATATATATACAATCATTACATTTTTTATCTGCTTGTTCAGTTTCTCTCTTTGCGTGTCACAAATAACGTTTCATTTTCTCCTATGTGTGTGTGTGTGTGTGTGTGTGCGCGACGTCTTCAGTTCGTAGTTTATCGAGAATTAACTCTCTCTCTCTCTCTCTCTCTCTCTCTCTCTCTCTCTCTCTCTCTCTCTCACTGTATATATATAATAGAATTCTAAATTCAGTTTTACCTTCACTTGCAATAGTAATTTTAATTTGATTGAATTCCATTTCCACTCAGTTCCAATTGTTGAGTACTTCCAAAGTATGTGCGTGTGTGTGTGTGTGAGGTGTGTGACATATCTCGTCCAGCATTGAGAGAATATGGGTGGCCAGTTACAAATTTGGATCAATCGCAGCCTCAAGCGATTCACCGGTGAGTTTTTATGCGTATCTGCCCCTTCCTTCTCGTCTCACCATAATGTGAAAATAAATGTTTTAATGTATAAGGTTATGTTATAATGTCATAATGTTATAATTTTAGTAAACTGAAGTTATAAATAATCCTAAATTTATAAAAAGCTTAAAAAATTACTAATTAGAAATGGGATAAGTTTTAATAGGGATAATTGAAGTGGAAACATTAAAATTGGAATTCTTTTGTACAAGTAAAATGTTTCACGTTCAGATTGATTGTTTGCTTGCTTGCTTGCTTGCCTTCATGGTTCTTCTGCAAAAAATAATTCTACATTGTTGTTTGTTTGCTTGCTTGTCTGTTTTCGTGGCTTCTCTTCTTTGCACTACTTTGATTTCGCGAAATTTTCTTTATAAAAAAATATAGAATAATAATATAAATGTGTATATAGTTTTCTCCTGTACAATTATTTAAGAATATATATACACATTAATATATATAGTGTGTGTGTGTGTGTGTGTTGTGTGTGTGTGTGTGGTGTGTGTGTGTAAAGTGTGTAAATTATTATATTGCTTGCATTTTTTTGACAATTGTTTTTCACTCAATGTCTGTTATTAGATTAATGTACAATATAAAGAGTCCTGTGTATTTCTTTTATTGTCAATTCTATTATTGGTTTTTATTAAATTCTTTTGCTGACCAAATTAAAGAGAACGTCTCCCTCTCTCTTGCCTTTAATAAATAAAAAATAAATAAGTAGAAACCCTGCATATATAAATAAATAAATAATGGTGTCTGACAACTTTGCTTTTAATATATAAATAAATAAAATTAAATAACTGGTAACCGTTCCAGAAATAAACTTAAAATAAATAGTGGTATCTGGCAACTCATCTATATATAAATAAATAATTAAAATGGTATCTGACAACCCTACCTTTAATATATAAAAATTAATTAAATAATTGGTATCCGTTCCAGAAATAAAAATTAAAATAACTAGTGGTATCTGGTAACTCGTCTATATATAAATAAATAACTAAAATAGTGGTATATGGCAACTCCCGACCGTCTATATAACAGCTGCTGGTCCCCTTAACTCTCATTATGCGTCTGGCTGGGGCCAGGCGAACATCTCTATCTTTCTTAGGTTAAGGTTTACCTTCTTAGGTTAGGATTTTCCTTTGGGGGGGTGAGGACATTCCAACTTCTCCCCCAAAGACTCTCCTCCTCCTTCTCTCTCTCTCAGGTTAAGGTTGCCCCTTTGGGGGGAGGTCATCCTCCCTTCTCCCCCCAAAGCTCCTCCTTCATGTAACTTGGGGATAACCCCTCCCCTTGTTGCAGGACCCCTGCCCCTTTGCAACATTCCCCCTTGTAACACCCTTTGCAACAACCCCCTTTGCACCAGTGATCAACATTTGCACCATTGCAATTGCACTCGATCCTTTTGCGCCCATACTACTCACCTGACATAGATATATTTTTTGAAGAGAAATTACAAGGAGAGTGTATAACAGGTTTTGATTTTACCCCAGAAGATATAGCGCGAGTTATAGGACAAATAAAATCACATTCAGCTGCAGGTCCGGACAAATGGAACGCCTTATGGGTTAAAAACTGTAAAATTGAAATAGCTACACCCTTATACTGGATATGGAGAAGATCCCTAGACACGGGGTAAAACTGAACATCCTGAAAAGAACAAACATTGGCCCTTATATACAGGGTGTTTCTAAAGTACCATCTATTTTGCGAAATAATATGAATTATAAAAAACACCTTTAAAACATGAAAATATATATATATTTAAACAAAATACATGCTATTTCAAAATAAATTCCTGAAAGAATATGGGAACACTTGTGGAACACTTGAATGTGGTATGGCTTTTTCTTTAAATCATAACGTAGAATTCTGTAAACCGTTGTTTGTGGAATTTCTAATCTGTGGGATGCCCTCCGAATCGATAATTGTGGATCCTCTTCGAATGCTTCTTGAACAGATTCGATTCTTTCGTGAGATCTTCTTGGCCGTCCAGATCTATGCTCGTCATGCACAGATCCAGTCCTCATAAATTTGTTTACTAATTCGCGAATAGCCTGGTCTCTAGGGCCTGTTTTACGAAACCTTCTCTCAAACTTTTCTCTAATTTCATTGCACTTCATGCCTTTTATCCTGCATGTTACTACATAAACCCGTTCTTGCACATTCATCATCAATGATATGGGTCTGAAAAAAATAAAATAATTAACAAAAAATCGTGTAAAGCAATTGAAATATAAATACATGAATTTTGTATAACAATGCACATACCATTATGCCAATATAACAATTGTTTAAAATCCCCCTATTTCACCAAAATAGATGGTTACTTTAGAAACATCCTGTATAAAGGAGGGGATACGTCTTTGGTACCTTTGGTTTGCTTCCGCCCGAATTATTCATTCTGACGAAGGTCAAGCTTTTCACTCCACCTTAGACCTACAGTTTAACGTGGAATCCGAACCACGCCCCACCAGCAGCCCAGCGTTTTAACCACTAGGGCCCATTTATCTACCAACCACTTTCTTTATTGTGTGGAAGGATGAACAGCTGGGTTTTGCTGCGCGCCAGCTGCCATCACCGAGTCTCGATCCCGGGTCCGATGGGTTCGTAGTCAGCGACGCTAACCACTACACCACCGATGCGCATCCATAGCAAATATGGTAACTGTAGACCAGTGTCACTGACGTCCCATCTCACCAAAATATTTGAAAGAATAACACTGCCCAACAAAAAAAATTGTTTTGCTGCTGATTTAATTCTAAGACCTGTTTCTGGATAATATTGATGTGCTGATTTCAAAAATCACCTTAGATTTTGTCCATCACATCAGGTTTTCGTGCAATACAATATGCCTATTTTGGGTGATCCATGAAGGGCGCTTATCAAAATTGATGATTTTTGAGACCTGTTAACAGCTGTTTTGCTGTTAAAATTTTATCTGTGGAATACGCAAATCTGTGCATTAAATCTAAAGGTCATGTACAACATATTAAAATCTTGGGTATCTGTGATTTCCCCAGGTGTGAGCGTGACGTCATGATCCAAAAAGTCCGAAAATTATAAAGATCTTGTAAAGGATTTACTTGTAAACTTTCAGCAGTTGGGTTGCAACATGAGCATTAAAGTTCACTATCTCAACAGTCATCTGGATAAATTTCCAGAAAATCTTGGTGATGTTAGTGAAGAGCAAGGTGAAAGGTTCCACCAAGATATCAAAGTGATGGAAGAACGATACCAAGGAAGATGGGATACCCATATGATGGCTGACTACTGCTGGAGCCTGCAAAGAGATTGTCTTGACATCTCTCATTCTAGGAAGTCCTATAAGAGAAAATTTATCAGCACTGAAAAGTAAGAAACAAGAAAAAGACAATGTTAAGAAAACTGGTCCCGTGCTTGCTTTAATATGGATTCATTTTTTGCTTATTTAAACACTTTTATCACTTTATGTGTCAATATTACCATTGTATATTAAAGTTCACTCCCTGCACAATTGTTTACTTTTCCATGCTGATTCTGAGTATGTAAAACTTATTTTTTGAAAAGAAAAAAATTGGGCATAACCCTGCCAAAATGCGATATCTCCAAAATATCCGTATTTGATTGCTCGAAAACCTGACGTGATAGACAAAAACTAAGGTGATTTTTTAAATCAGCACACCAAGTTACATAAAAACAGGTGTTAGAATTAAATCAGCAAAATTGGTGTTGGGCAGTGTAATTAGAGAGAAAATCTGTGACTTTTTGGAAACACAGGAAAGATTAATGAGAACCAGCAGGGATTCCTATCAGGAAGATCATGCCTATCACAACTAATAGAGCACTATAACAATATCACAGACGCACTTGAAAAAAATGAAAATTACATCGTCGTATACACGGATTTTATTAAAGCGTTCGATATGTGACCATGGTGTAATAGCACATCACTGAAATTTGGGAATAACAGCAAAGTGGAAAATGGATCTATAATTTTCTGAGAACGTCAACAGATCCTAAAAATCCAAATTATATCATCATCAGAATCGGAAGTACGCAGCTCAGTGCCAAAAGGAGCAGTTTTGGCCCACTCCTATTCATTATCATGCTCTCAGGCATGATAATGAAGTAACCAACAACAGTATAGTAACATCCTTTGCTGACGATGCAAAAATCAACAGAAAAATCAGTGATGCAGAAGAGGTGAAGGCCCTACAGAGGGACACAAACAAATTATTAGGGATGCAACGGGTAGCGGTTTTACCGGGTATCGGGTACGGGTACCCGAAGTGTAATACCCGATCGGTGTACGGGTACCCGATCGGGTATTGAAGACGTCCAAAATTTGTTGGTTTAGTACCGCGACTTATTAACTGTGTGCAGTTCAAGCACTTGGCTTTACTATTATCTAATTTATCAATGACAAATAGTCCCAAATCTTACTACGATTTGCCATTTTGAATTTTTGTTTAAAAAATATTATACAAAAAATATATCAAGAAAACCTGCAAAACAATAAAATTAAAATTAAATTAGAATTGGTTTTTACTACCCGTACCCGATTTTTTAGCAATTACTCGATGGGGTCGGTATCATCGAGTAGTACATTACCCGATCGAGTCGGGTACCCGTGACATCCCTACAAATTATACAAATGGTCAGTAGACAACAACATGAATTTAACACTGAGAAATTTCAGCTCTTGAGATATGGAAGAAATAAGGAGCTAAAACAAATAGCATATTTACCCCAGACAGACAAGAAATTCAGAGAAGCAAGAAAACAATAGATTTAGGAGTTATAATGACCAATGATGCGAAATTTGAGACGCAAAATCAGAATCTTTAAAGAAGGGACAAGAAAGTAATGATTCCCTTGTTGAAAACACTGATCATACCAAAACTTGAATATTGCTTAGTTTGATTTTTCCATATAAAATGGAAGAAATTAATAAACTAGAAGAAATTCAAAGAATTTCACAGCCAAGATTGATGGCATAGAACTGAACTACTGGGAAAGACTTCGTAAAAATCTATATTCAATGGAAAGAAGAAGCGAGAGATACACCATAATTTACACGTGGAAAATATTGAAAAACTGGTACCTAACCTGAAGGTGAACCCAGTAACCACCCAAACAGCAGTGAAAAATAAGAAAGGTAGAATGCGTAGTGTTCCAAAACTAAAGGCCAGACAAGGGACACCTCAACTCTAAAAGAAAATAGCTTGCGGGTCATTCAAAAACCACGTTCTTTTTTCTGGTGGTTTTCAAAACCCGTCCCCCCCCCCTTCTGGTCATTTGTGGCCAATGACTTAAACCCCCTCCAAAACCACGTGGTTTTCTGATATTATCCCCACCCCTTCTAATCTTATGTAAATTAAAATGCAAATTAAAATATCAAATTAAAAGTACGGCGAATTTGTGTTTCATGAACGTTAAAGATTCGAATCTTGTAGAATTTTCCGAAATAAAGGTACAGCGAATTTGTATTTAGAAAGATTCGAGTCTTCTGGAATTTTCTGGAGTTACGAAATATATAGCTTGATCTCCGTGTGAAGAGACCAACGCACGAAAACATAAGGTTCAATATTAATAAACAGGATATTTTAATGCTTAGTATTGGCACGTGGTTAAACGTCAAGACCCCCCTCCCCCATGTGGCCCTTGGTGGTCAAATAAGGACCCCCCCTCTCCCCCTTAAGGACCACGTGGTTTTTTAATGGACCCTTGGTGTCAGGGGAACAAAAACTATTCAGTCAGCTTCCGAAGGAGATAGTGTCCAAGCAGAATTCTTGACGGTAGAATTTCGACGGTACCAGATCAGCAGGTGTGCCTGACTATGTGCGATAAAGATCACAAGAGGGCAACTCTTCCTCTACTGAGCCAGGCCTAGAGATAGGGCCACCAGCTTGACCTGCGTGTGAAGAGAGGACCAACGCACGGAACGCTACGAGGTTACGATAATATATATATCTATATATATATATATATAATAAAAAGGACTATGAATAGAAACTACTTGAAATGTGGTAAAATCAGAGTACTTTTACTTCAGCAATGATGACGCGAGCTGTCTTCCCTTGAGTAGTTGAGTAGTTTAAGCCTGAAGGCGGAGCATTGAGAAATGCTGAAGCTGTTACTTCCTATCGGAAACTTAAACTGTGGAGTGTAAAATATATAATATATATATATATATATATATATATATATATACAGAGTGTCCCAAAACATGATACATTTTAAAAACTTATAACAGGCGACACTAACAGATCAGATGATTTTATTTCTTTTATAGCCTAACCCTAAGGAGATACAACAGCGAAATTGTAACAGCCTTACCTAGCCTAAGGAGATACAAACTCGAAATTAGTAATAGCCTTGCCTGCCTACAGTAAACATGGAAAATGGAAGTGTGCGCTTATCATTTGAGCAAGAAAATGGATACTAAAGTCGTATTTTAAAAGTTGAGAAGATATCAAAGGTCAACAACAGTGGAGAGACAATTTTGGAACTAATCCTCCAACTCGACTTACATTTCACGTATCTGTGAGAAATTTGAAGTATACGGTACTGGCATGATGTGTACAAGCAAGCGACTGGGCGCAAAGACATCAACAGATGCTAACACTTCTGATGAAGTGCAAGGATTCAACGATCACCAAGGAAAATCTGTGAGACAATGTGCTCGTGGAAACAGGGAAAAGTAGACAAGTGTCCACAGAATTCTGAAGAATGTTAAATGAAATCTTACATCCGAGATTATTACATGCCTTGAATGAGGATGATCCGGATCGCAGAATCCAGTTTGCGGATGGTTTCGAGTAAAAAACACAGAATGGCCAATTGCGGACAAAATTGTGTGGTCTGATGAGGCTACATTAAGTTGAATGTATAATTAATCGTCATAATTGCACATACTGGTCACAAGAAAATCCACACATTTATGTGGAACGACATGTAAATTACCGGGATAACTGTCTGGTGTGATTTTCTTCCAAAGGTTGGTTGGTCATTCTTTTTCGTATGTACAGTTACCGGTCATAGCTACCTCAACATGCTTCGGGGAAAAGGTTTTCCTGCAATTCGACAGTATACGGAGATGAGACATTACTTTCAACAAGATGGAGACCTCCTCATTACCATCAGGATGTCAGGAACTACCTTGATGAAACATTTCATATCGGTGGATCGGAACGACGAGGTAGTATCGAGTATCCACCACGTTCACCAGATTGAACCCACTTGACTTTTTTTTATGGGGTCATTGAAAAATGAAGTATACAGTAGAAGACCACATCACTGAACAACTAAAGAGCCAGTTGAAAGAAGCGTGTAGAAATATCCCTACAAACATTTTGTGAAGTCTGCCAATCAGTGAATCAAGAGCGCAGGGTGCATGAGTCAATGGTCGACATTTCGAACACTTACGTGTTTAAAACAAATTAAACTATCTATTATTTCGATGTGTATATTTTACCTATAAAAAGAAATAAAAATCAATCATATATATATATA
>JAJOZX010001542.1:827500-877643 GCA_023014485.1 Bathynomus jamesi | reverse complement strand
GAATCTTCTTCTTCCGCAGTCTTATTAGTCCACTTCTATGTGGGGTCGCTGTTGCAGATCCTTCTTCTCCATTCACTTCTGTCTTGAGCCACCTCTTCCTCCAGTCCCTTTTCACTCATATCTTTCTTTAGTCTATCCCGCCACCTCATCTTAGGCCTACCTCTTCTCTTCGTGCCTGGAATTTCCATCCTCAGCATCCGTCGTCCCACATGCTCCTCCTCCCTCCTCTGGACATGCCCATACCATTTCAATCTCCTTTCCTGCGCCTTCTTGGGGATTTCCGTTACTTTTGTTTTCCTCTTATTAAATCATTCCTCACTCTATCCCTCCTAGTCACTCCACACTCCATCGGAGCATCTTCATTTCTGCCACTTCCGTTTTCTTTTCCAGGCTTCTTTTCATCGGCCATGTTTCTGCCTCCACAATATATCCAGTCCTTCTTCCCCCAACGACTTCCATACTTCTGATGGTATCTCATCTGGTCCTCCCGCTTTTCCATTCTTCATTTTTGTTAAAGCCATCCTTACTTCTTCTGTCTACATTTCTTATCATACCTAGATTTTCCACGCCATCCTCAAAAATCCTTTTTTCATTTTCTACATTTAGGAGGTTTTGGAAATAACACTCCCATCTCTTTATTTCCTCTTCCTTCACCAGTACTTCACCTTCTTCATTCCTGACTTGCTTTATATGCGTTACATCCTTTGTGGCTTTATTTCTTGCTTTCGCTATGTTATAGATCCTCTTCTGGCCTTCGTGTCTCTCCAACTCATCATAAATGTTCTGCCAGCTTGCTGCCTTTGCCTGAGCCACTGCTTTCTTAGTCCTTTTATTTGCTTTTTTATATCTCACTCGATCCTCTTCTCTTGATATATCCTCTCTCTTCTTTGCCGTATTCTTATCCTGTATCTCTGTTTGCACTTCTTGGCTCCACCACCACGTCTCCTTGTCATCTCTTCCTCCTCTCGATATTCCTAGCGCCGTCCAGTCTCCCGGATCTTATTTGCTACCTGGCTCCACCCCAGTCTAGTCCTCTCGTCGAAATACCCTATCTCATTTCCATCGTCCAGTACTGCTCGCTTAAAATCTTTTCTAATTCTTTGGTCTTTAAGCCTCCACCACCTGATCTTAGCCACTTTTCTCCGGTTCGAATTTACAGCCCCTCTCATTTTCATATCCATCACCAGCAGTGTATGCAGTGGCGCCACACTCAAACGGCAATCCATGGAATATCGGCACAAAAATTCACCGCAACCAAAAAAAATCAAAGTTCAAAAATCGGCTGGAAAAGTGATGATGAACGTTTTTTGGGATATCAATGGTTGTTGTTCTCGAAGACTTTACGGAAAGAGGGACAGCAATCAACTCCGCACGTTATATTGAAACTCTGAAGATGAAAAAACGGATCAGGAGGGTTCGTCCCACAAAAACGCAGTCATTGTTCACCATGACAACGCACGGCCTCACATCAGTGTTCAAACGCGAAAAGCAATTGATGATCCGCAATTCACTGTCTTGCCGCATCCACCATATAGCCCCGATTTAGCACCATGCGATTTTCACCTCTTTCCTAAACTTAAAGAACATTTCCGTGGAAATCGCTACGAGTCTGACGAAGAAGTTAAGGCCCCGTGAAATTTGGTTTCGTAGTCAAAGCTCCGATAGATATATATATATATATAATATAATATATATTATATATATATATATATATATATATATATATATATATATATATATATATATATACACACGAGTATATACTTTATTTGAGCAAATAACACTATTACGTGGAAAAGCTATGACTAGCTTAAATAAACTGTAAAATAATTAACTTCCTCAATGATTTATTTAAATTTCTCTTGGTATATAATCATTTCTTTTTCCTTTTAACGCTTATGTTGAGTATGCACACATATATCTCTCTTAATTTATAATTAAATTAAACGCTTAAGTTTACTCATTGGCTGAATACCATAATAAATATTATGATTTCCACAAAGTAACGCTTAACCAAATGTATAAAATCATATTAAATTACGTCATGCACGCGTAACAATGGAAAATGATTATAGGAATTAGCAAAAATCACTACGCTCGTGTATATATATATATATATATATATATATATACACGGTGAACCAAAAGTAGGTGGACAGTAGGTTGAATACGGTTTGTGTTATATTATATTATAACTATGGTGTTCATTATAACTATGGTGTTTGTTTTTATTATATTAAATATTATAACTAAATTTATTTAAATTTTATTTTGTATTATAGTATACAAAAAAATTAAATATGTATTCTCAAATAAACGTTATCATTTACTGTCCACCTACATTTGGTTCACCCTATATATATATATATATATATATATATATATATATATATAATGATTAAAGGGTTTCTATTAACTAGGTAAAAAGGTAAAAAAGGGTCCCTCATAAGGTAGAATAAATCATTTTATACATTATTATTATTTATTATTATTATTATGAAGTTGGAAGAGGCAAAACGTGTTTAAATTTTAAAAGCTTAAATTTTGTTATATAAATTTAGTGGCACACTCCTATTTATTATTAGAATGCATTACTTCAATTTATTAATTAAAAAAATAAGTAAATGAATTTGCGCGAAAATTAGTTTCACACGCAACTTCTCTGTGCGAGTTTCCTAGAATACGCGACGTTCTCATTATATGTTCGAGCCCTTCTTCCGAAAAAAATAGAGCACTCAGAAATTTGTTTGGTTTTTACCTGTTTCAGACGTTAATAATATACGCGTGGGGTCACGGATATATAATCGGTTCTAATTTATATACCGCGCGCGCGCACGCACGCAGTTTAGCTACCTTACAAAACCGCGACATTTTTATATTTTCAATTTATACTGTACATATTGTGGATGGCGATGTTTAACCTAATTAAATAATTTAATTTAATCTAGCCTAACCCTCATTCCCAATCACATTTAATGATATTCAATAAAAAATGTTTGAATCTGTGGCGACACGTTTGCGTCGCGATGAGTTCGATGTGCATCCTAAAGAATGTCGCCGTTTCCTAATGTAGCCAAGTGCACACACACACACAGTCCGTAGCATTTATTAACTGATATATCTTATAGGCGTTCAGTAAAACAATGGAATTCCTTAGAAACGCCTTAAATCGTCATTTAATGTGAATAAACGAGCTTTTAGACTACCTTTCAACCCACTTTTCAGTTCTAAAACAGTCAGAATTCATCAGTAAGCTTGTATATATTGTGATTATACCTATTTTCTTCACCATTACAAAAATATTTTCCTTGAAAGATTGTGGAAATAATTAAAGAGTAAGTTTTAAGAAATAAAAAGTTATATATAAAGTACACAGGCCCGGATCCAGGATTTATATCGGGCGGGGCCAAGCAAATCTATTTCAAAGATTAATAAGCCACTGACAAAAAAAAAATGTATACCTATTCCTTAATCTTATATACTGAAGTGAACACATGCGCAGTTGACAAACGTATGAAATACTGTACATTGTTACATACACCTCGAGGCTAGAACTAAATCACGCCAAACAAGTGCGAGGTACAGTCGCCCGCAATAGTTCCGCTCCACCCTCTCCGAGATGTGGTAACATCGCAGTCCCTCTTAAACCCCAATCCCCCTCCCTCACTCCCTTCCTCTCCTCCCCACTCTCGGGTGTTGTCATAGTAATACTTTTATTTTTTGAAAACCAATGACTGAATAGATATATTGTTCACCGTAGTTTTGGTGGTAATACTAGGACGACTACGTATTTTATTCGTGAATTATTCCTAAATTTAGGGAAGAGAGTAGTTAGGTTATTTCACAAACGTGGGATACTTTAAAAACTTTCAATCATAGGATTTTCATGCGGCCATGTTATAGTTAGTGTAAGATAAGTTGTAGTATCGACTTTTCCTTCAGGCAATAACATTTTTGTTTAAAGTCCATGCATCATCAACAAATGATTATCCAGAAAAAGGTCTATCCATGGAGAGATAATGATTACATAGTTAAATTTTTTATTACAAAAATAAACATAAATCAAGTAAATTTAGGGATTTTCTTAAGAACCTACAAAACAATGTTCAAATTATAAGGAACTGACAGTTGTTAGAGTAAATAAATATATATTTACTATATCACAACTATAACATTATTATACACAATTACTCAATACTTGCCTATTTGGAACAGATGCCACGTGATTGTAAATGACTTGTGGGTTCCTGCGGAAAAGTTCCCACTCTACCATGGTGTATTCCAGCAGGTGCCGAGATGTCCGCTCCTGCCCAGGCTCCCAAGTGTTAACCACATTTGCCCACACATTTTCAATGGGATTTAGGTCACACCCCTTGGTGGGCCAGTTCAGAAGCTCGACATCTCGTTGTTCCTGAAACCACCATCTGATAATCCTAGCAGTATGAACAGGGCAGTTATCCTGTAATATATATGTTAACCCTCCGTCTATGGCCTTGGGTGGTTCGAGGTTGACGGAGGTTCTGGTTAGGTGGCAGCAACAGATTTTCTCACTCTGGGGTAGCTGGTACCGCGTAGGGAATCGCAGTAGTTTCTTTTATACTACATTCCGATTTCTTCTTGTAGTGGATCGGAGGATTCTGTGAAAACTTACTAAATTATCTGACGGGTCCCCGATTCTTCTTGTAGCGTATCAGGAAATTATTTATTCTATTTTAAAACTAAGTTCTCTGAAGAAAGCAGGGCTCAAAGGAGAAGACAAAGAGATCCTCTGACTGAATTTTACTGCTTCTGAAATATTACAGATAATGCTTCAGCCTCTCAGTCAGATCAGAATGATAATTTGAAAAATTACAAGTCTATATACAAATAATTTGGTGACATCATTATTATTTAAAGGTGACCTGTTTTGTTTTTTATTCTCAATAGGCTGAATTTTTTTTTATTTTGCAAAATATTTGAAGATAAAGATAAATTTTGGTTGTAACAGCACACTGGCAGATAAGCAAGATATTTGAAGATGAAGTCATTTTTTTCCTTTAAACAGCATATTGACAGATCTGATGTTATCATGATTTGCCGAGTTAACTAAAAAATGGAAATTGAAATATGCATTTTATTATGGATTAAAATTAAACATGTATATGAGCCAAAATTAAATGCTTAAAATTTAAAATTAAGTGTTAATTTATAGTTTTGGCGTGTTATGACTTCATCTTTTACAACTAAGAGAGAATGTATAGAAAAAATGAATATTGCAGAATTTAACATGATTACATGATTAAACTTAATCTAAAAAAAATGATTAGGTAATTTAAAAAAGAAATAATTCATCCATTACTTGGCAAAAATAAAATAGAAAGAAAATTTTAAAATTTTCCAAACTTGCATTTTATATACAGTTAGAGTGTCACGCGAGTTTGGACTGTATATGCAAAACTGAATGTTAGACTGACTTATTTTTACATATATATATTAATATATACTTATTTAATATATTTCGTCGCTGGGTTCAAATCACAATTTAAAATTAAGATGCTATTCGAATCGTAATCTGACACGCCGAATTACAGTGTCCTTCGAATTTTGCGATCATTCATGATGCAATACTTTTTCTCATATGATTCGGTATTAACACTTACAAATAAGTGTGGTATTCCTCTACATTATGGTTAATTTCAGCTATTGTGCGATTCCACGTAGACGGTTTGATCTCATAATATCGTCGTTTATGGTGTAGCGAAAGGAGAGGGGGGATAATGAGAGGGGGAGGAGGAGAGGGGGGTAGTGAGGGTGGGGGAGAAAGAGGTACTGCGTTGTTGTCACATCTCGGAGAGGGTAGAGCGGAACTATTGCAGGGACTGTACATTCACATATAAGTACAGTACTTTGCAGATAGATGCATCTCTAAGAATGTCGCGTTAAAAAATGCATGTATGCTTGCACACAATTAGGAATTATAAAATCCACCATATTTACCAAATCGATTACAAACAGCAATATATAATGTTTCAGATCAACAAAGACCCTAGGATCCACTGATGGCTGGTCTACCTAACTGTGTTTGTAATTGTGTATTGTGCATGTCCTCCGCGGTGGCGGAGGGGACCTACAATTTTACGTGGGTTCCAAACTACAAAGCCTTAATTTTACTACCTTAAACTATACCCAATCTATCAACATATGCGTCTGATCTATTTTTAAACTAGACGTGCTACTAATTACTTCTACCGGCAAACTATTCCAGCTATTTACTATTATATGCGTAAAAAAAGTTTTTGGCAAATGCTGTCTCGAACCTTCTACTTGTCAGCTTACACCCGTTATTTCTAGTTCTACTATATTGTGATATTTCGAAAAAGCATCTATTTACGTTATCGAACCCATTCATAATTTTAAAAACCTGGATTTGATCACCCCTTAGCCTCCTAGTCTCGAGTGTAGTCAATTTTAACTCCTTAAGCCTATCCTCGTACGACTTCGACCTAAGCGACGGAATCATCTTAGTTGCTCGTCTTTGAACTCTTTCGATTTTGTCTATATCTTTTCGCATATGCGGATTCCAAAATTGGATCGCGTACTCCAAATGGGGTCTAACTAATGATCAGAGCTGGGCAGTATTTAAATACATTTGTATTTAAATATGTATTTAAATACATTTGTGTATTTAGAACTGTATTTATAAATACATTGTTTTTCATGTATTTAAATATAGTATTTAAATACTTTAATGAGTATTTAAATACAATGTATTTAAATACTCAAAATATAAAAATGTAAATACTTTTACTGGCTTAATACACGTTCTGTACTAGCACAGTACGACGCATCGACAGTGCAGTACAGCATGGTTCATGTTTCAACGTGTCAGTTCAATCAGTTGTGTGCCACTCTTAGTCGAAAGCGGTTGATTTCTTTATCGTGTGCGTGTCATGGCTTCAACAAGCAAATCCGGTGAATCAAACAGTGATATATCTGCAGATAACAATTTAGTGCACCCTCTGTTTGATGGAAAATACTTTAAAATTAAATCTAAAGACGGTAATAAGGTAAAGTGCACTAAAGTAGAAATTTATCAAAACATGAATTAGTGAATGCATATGTTAAAATTTGTATGTATTTAAAATGTATTTACAAATGTATTTAAATACAATTGATGTATTTTGTATTTAGTATCTAAATACATTCGTAAAATGTATTTAGTATTTAGTATTTAAATACATTTCTCCCATGTATTTAGTATTTAGTATTTAAATACATTCAATGTATTTATTGCCCAGCTCTGCTAATGATTTATAAAGAGGAACAACAATATCGCGCGATTTGTACTCAAAATTCCGAGCTATAAAACCTAGCACTTTGTTCGCTTTAGTGACCGCTGCTGTACTTTGTTTCGCCACTTTTAAATCACCAGTGACTATAACTCCTAAATCTTTTTCCTGTTCTACGCCTGCCAACTCCTTCTCTGACATACTATACGCAAAATTACCGTTATGCGAACCTATATGTAAAATTTTACATTTATCGACGTTAAATCTCATTTGCAATGTGACTGACCAATCTACGATTTTATTCAGATCTTCCTGGATTTTACCTCTATCTTCGTCATTAATCGTCCTACCACCCAACTTCGTGTCATCCGCAAACTTTGAAACTGTACTGACTAGGCCGACTTCTAAATCGTTAATATATATATACGAAAAAGCAAGGGGCCCAATACAGAACCCTGAAGAACGCTGCTCACTACATTAGCCGAAGATGACTCCGCTCCATCAACGACCACCACCTGTTTCCTACCTCGTAACCACTCGTCTATCCACTTTATTACTACACCCCTGATTCCATGAGCCTTAGTTTTTTTCAATGAATCTTTTGTGCGGTACGGTGTCCAACGCTTTTCGAAAATCTAAATACACTACATCTACCGCCCAATGATTATCGTAAACTTCAACCACACTTTGAAAAAATTCTAAAAGATTAATTAAGCAAGATTTTTTTCGCCTAAAACCGTGCTGCGTATTTCTAATCAAGTTATGCAACTCCAAGTGTTTGATTATATGATCCCTAATTATTGATTCCAGTAGTTTACCTACAACAGACGTTAAACTGATTGGCCTATAATTTCTCGCCACATCTTTATCACCTTTCTTAAAGATAGGCGTTATATTTGCTAACTTGAAATTATCTGGTACGCACCTCTCAGAAATCGACACATTAAAAATCTTTGTTTGCGGAACAACAATGCTTTCTTTTAATTGTTTTATTTGTATGGGATATGTGAAATCCGGCCCGGTGATTTTCGCAATTTCATTTTACCACTATAGTGCATTACTTCCCTTTCACTAACCACAATATTATCTAAAGCAGTGATGCACAAACCATGGCCCGCGGGCCAAATGTGGCCCCCACGGGTCTTTTCAGTGGCCCCACGGGTCTTTTCAATTCAATGAAAAAGTTAGCTATCCAAAGAAAAATCTGAAATATTACCCCTGGTTATTATAAAAAATAGAATATCTATATATCTGGCCCCTACATATAAAACAGATGGTTGGTTTGACCCTCACATCAAAAAAGTTTGTGCACCACTGATCTAAAGTATTACCATCATCAAAAGGTATTATGTCTATGACCGTAGGGATATTCGTTACATCTTTTATTGTAAAAACTGACGTAAAAAATTCGTTTAGCAGGGGTAGCCATTGCTTGTTTTCAGAAACTAGCTCTCCGTCAGAATTTTTCAACGGCTCCAAGACACTCTTTACTGGATTCCTATTGTTGACGTATTGAAAGAATCGCTTGTGGTTTTCTTTGCCGTCACGAGCTATGGAAATTTCAAAATCGCGCTTGGACTTTTTAATTACACTTTTCGCCTCACGCTTTAGAGATATGTAGTTGTTTCGTAACCACAAATTGTCTTTATCGCACTTATGTTGCCTATAAGCCCTACCTCTACTCTTTATAATATCCCCTACTCTAGAAATAAACCACAAGGTCTTGTTGTTCACTTTCGCACGCTTAATCTTGTACGGTACACATTCTTCATTTATTATAGTCCTAAATACTGTTTTAAACGATTCCCACATTATTTTTGCGTTGGAGATCCCCATTACGTTTTCTCATTTGACGTGTGACAATTCATTTCGAAATTTACAAAAGTCTGCGCGCTGGAAGTTAGAAATTTTAGTCGAGTTAGTTGGTTTCGAGTGACTTACTGAGAGGACAAACTCTACCATATTGTGATCGCTATTGCTTAACGGTTCTATTACTTGAAGATCCGTGATTAGCCTATCATCCGTAGTTATTACTGAATCTAAAATACGGTCCAACCTCGTAGGTTCCCCAACCTTTTGAATAAGAAAGCTATCCTCGAGAAAATTAACTAAACGATTACCTTCCGCGTCTCCCTGCATTGTATCGTAATTCATGTTGGCGCAATTAAAGTCACCCATAACTAAGGCCTGCTCACAGGTTATTATTCTCTTTAGTTCACGATATAACGCTTCGTCCGTATCAGCTGTTTGATTAGGGGGCCTATATATAACCGCAACAATAAGTTTGAAATCGATCAATTTAAGTTCTGCTACGGTCGAATCTATCGGTTCTGGAATTCTGTGCTTTAATTCTATAACGTTCGCGATATTATCTATGATATATAACATAACACCTCTTCGCCTACCTATTCTGTTTTTAACAAAAAGTCTATAACCTCTAATTTGATACTCTCCTACAAAGTCACCTGTTTCAGTGCTAAGCCACGATTCATTTATCACAATTAAATCATAGTCTTTACAAGCATTTAAAGAAAAAAAAATCGTTTATTTTATTTATGCTACGAGCATTTAAGGATAGAACCTTCAAATTGTTTGTAACCGCGATACCTTCGCGCGCGCAAGGGAAATTTAAGGAAATTACGCCGCGACCGTTCGAGTTATGGCAGCCTAAAAAGAAAAGACAGTACTGTATTATGAAATAGTCTTCCTAAAACGCGCAGCTCCGTCATTAAGATGAAGTCCATCTCCGAGGAACAAGTCCCTCCTGCCGTACAAATTGTTCCAAAAATTCGCAAAATGCACTCCTTCCTGTTGGCAAAGAGACTTTAGGTTACTGTTAATATAGGTCGCCTTGCTGTAGAAATCGCTACGTTGGATAATTCGAGGAAGTATACCTGCTAAAACGATCTTATTAGTTTTTCCTTTAGTCGCTCTAGTAAGTCCCTGTACCTAGCCAGCAGCTTCCGATCTAGATTTAAAACGTTATTAGTACCGACATGAATAACATACGTTGTATCCTCAGAGGTTCCGTCTGTAAAATGGTCAACACCATTAGATATATCCTCCACCCTTGCACCAGAGAAGCAGTAACGGCGACTTTAATACACAAGTATACAAACAAATAATATTCACAGCTGTTTATAGTATACGTCACAGTTACAGCTTTAAGAATATATAAATAAAACTCAGTATAAATTTACAGCAAAAATGAATTATTTATACAGAAATTCAATTTTGTGCCGTCGACCAATGCTAGACGATGTAACAGCCAGTCACCCTCACTCACTCACTCACTCAATCTAATACTGAAGATCAATTCCGCGGTGAATCATTAATAGAGTTAGCCTATTTTCGCCCATTATTGATATCAGGTAGGTCTTCAGCGTGTGTAAGTGACTGAATGAATGCTCGCATTCAAGATGTAACTGGTATGGTAGCAAGAAGACTCAACATCGCTGTAACATTTGGGAACAAAGTGGCCGGTGTATGCTTGAGTGTTTCCACAATAAAACGTGGTTTTGAAAGTGTCCAAGCAGTCCACTCTGCTTCCCAGCATTGTAATTCGGCTTGTAGTGAAAAAGGTACCAGAATGTCAGTGGGGAGTGACCATGGACTCTGGGCCCCCTCCTAAATCTGGGCCTGAGTACATATGATACTAAATTTCTAAAATAATGGCTAAACAATGGCTACTGGCCGCAAATGTACCTACGTAAACTTTAGGATTGTTCCAAAATGCTGATATTTTTGTTCTCCAACGTTTGTTCTTATATTTCATTCCAGTTTCAGACTTTTCTTTACAAATATTTCAATGAAAAGACTTATTTTTTTAAGGGTCTCCATTTTAACTTTTGGTTTAACAGAATTTGTTTTCCATTCAACTTCAGCCATCAGGAAACCACCTTATGGACTTGGAATTGGTTAAGATTTCCGCATCTTCCAAAGACAGAAAATCCATCCAAAGCCTCGATTTGACAGAAGAAGAAGAAGAAGAACCAAGAAACATCAGCGATGTCTCCATTACAGGTGATTAAAATAAAAAAGTAAGATTTTGTTTTTCCCAATTTAACATCTGTTTTTGTCACATCAGTCACAGAAAAAAAGCTACTCTGGTGAATTATTCTCTAAAGCCGTTACTTTCCCTCATTTATCAAAATTAACTCCGTAATGCAATTGCTTTTTACCTTTTATTCTCTTAACGTCAGTATAGATTTTACTCATACGAAGGACTCTTCTGGAACGATATGTTAAACCATTCTTTTAATGCAGGAAAGAGGGGCCAAGGGCGAACGCCCGCCCGCATAAACGCCTCCCCCACCCTTCACCTATAGAAAGAGAAGAGAGCCGAAATCAAGGTCCAAAATTTTCGAGATACCTGTACACTTTCCTTTTGAAAGATTGGACAGGAAAATAGAGAGGAAAATTAATTTGCTACAGTTGTAACATATGTGCATAGCGAGGAAAATTACACTTTCAGCTGACCAGACGAAGTGTATAGGGTGTCCACAATGTCTTGTCACCCCAGTAAACTACTAACTGATTTTCTGTTTTTATATATATATAACGCTTTTTAATAAAAAACACCTCATCCGTTTTTTTTTCTGAAAAATGAACAATTCTAGTCGTCCTTTTTGTCTCCATATTTACTTCAGGTTTCGGACGCGTGTTCGGTAGAAGAATAGCGACATGGAAAAGGTGTGTCTGGATTGTGGTACTGGTCACCTGCTTTGGATTGACTCTGAGTCAAGTTTGGGACAGAGGAACTTACTATAGGTCAACCCCGGTCAATGTCAATGTTCGAGTCACAAGGAATGTTTCCCTCAAGGTTGACTTATTTTACAGTACACACACACACACACACACACACACACACACACACACACATATATTATTCATAGAGGATAATTATGACTCATGAGCTACGCAGTGGTTCCCAAACGGGGTGCCGTAGATGTGTCCAAGGGGTGCCGTGGGTGCCGCAAGAAAAAGGCCAAGATATATTTCATTGATTTCTATGTTATTTCTGTGACTAGTGCTTTTGATTTTTTTTTTTTTACGATTCTTCACCCTAAATTATGTTTTTGGAAATGCACGGCAATAATAAGAATTCAGCAATTCATGTTTCAAATGTTTAATTAACATAAATTTGAATCGTTAACAATCGTATCTACTCAAAATCCTTCTCGTTGAAAAATATTTGATAGAGCGGTCCATTTACACTGCGGGATGAGGGGTGCCGGGGAAACATAACAAATGGATTGAGGGTACCGTCAGTCAAAAAGGTTTGGGAACCACCGAGTTACAGTATAAACTTAGCCTTTACAAAAAAGATAAAAACTTAACTATGCACTGAAAATATTTTTAAAATACTTTCTCAATGTGAAATGTGTATTGAATTGAGCGCTCAACATCTCTAAAAAACATTCCTTATAAGAATTAATATGTATAGTTAATTAATCAAACTAATGATAAGCATAGTCTCGTAATTAAATACTATCCTTTGCTTTCCTTCCTACAACCACAAATGCAAATGAATTTAATATTTCTTCTTCACAATAACTTGTTTCTCGTCAAAGTAACCTTTTCTTTCTCTTTCAAGCATTTTTTTGTATCTATTACAGCAGTGGTGCACAAACTTTTTTGATGTGAGGGCCAAGCGAAGAAAATAACTAAATGTATTAGCCTACTTACTTTCCATCTAAGTCATAAATTGGGTCACTTTTATATTCTAACTTTTTCATTGAATTGAAAAGACCCGTGGGGACACATTTGGCCCGCGGGCCAGGGTTTGTGCATCACTGTATTACAGTATCTTAATATCTTCAACCACAACATGATTCCTCTTTCCTAACAGTTTCCGTTAATAACATTCTGTAACAAGAATATGTATAACGTAACGGCGCTCAATGAACTACGGCAACTGAGAGGGAGACTTTTGGGCGTAGCTGATCGTGACGTCATAGCGAACTGGGACATTGAGGACGTAATCGGGTTAGAGGGTAGAAATGCGAAGGATGTCTGGGACGCGACCAGCCACAATTTGACCAAAATGATGAAAGAGGTATTTCGCTATTACCGTTTGAATGCTTTATTTTAATCATATTCATTAATAAAAGAGGTACAGGGTGGCCCAAAAGGACTGACCAAATAGAGTTTTTATAATTTTCGATATTTTATTTGTTTGCCCACACTGTACTTTATACAGTATTTTAATTTCTGATATTTTTTATCTTCTGTTTATAAGTGAAATTTTGTTGCAAATAAAATTAGTATTTAATCTTTAAGAAGCGCTTAATATTTTTTCATTTGCTTTATTTCTTAAAATTATATAAATTTTAATTAAAATTTTAAAAAACATTTAAGTCACACGAGTGAATTTTAAATATGGGAAATTTTGATAAAAACTAGCAAATTTTTTGTCCCTATATTGTCGCTGAAGAGTTACGCCCACGCCCACCATAAACAATCCGATTAGAAAATGATTAAATTATGAAATAATGCCACCATCTATAATCCGATTAGAAATTACCACCCACTCTCCTTTATGCTTTAATGGTATCCCCTTCAACCAAATTTACATCTTAAAATAATCTATAATCTAATACAAAGTTTAGTCTACAGATTTTTAAGTTGTGAAATATATTCCCAAAATTTTAGGTCCAAAATTTTCAGTTTATAAAAAATTCTAATCGTTACGTGAAGTTAATTTCATTAAATGTCGCCACCTACAATTTAGAATGTAAAAAGGTCGCAATTTTGTAAGGTAGCAAAATGTACTACGTGTGTGTGTGTGTGTGTGTGTGTGTGTGTGTTCCCTACGGAATCGCGATGATCTTTCGGATACACACAGCCCATTGCGACACGAACGTGCGTATCACGACATTAGCAATGCCGCCGTGATTTATCTTTATAAATGCTCTTTTATCACGAAAAAGGGGGATACAATCAAGGTTAGGTTAGTTAGTTTGGTTAAATTAGGTTTTCTAGATTGGGTAAATGTCGCGATACAGAAGTGAATGTGTGAAAATGTGTAAAAATGTCGCGGTTTCTTAGAGTAGCTAAAGAGAGAGAGAGAGATTTAACATTACATTTATACTATATTGATAAAAAAATATACAAACTTTCATATCTGGACACAGAACAAACATTCATTCAATTACTACCCATATCCAATGTCGCTGAACTTCGCTGATTTTACAGGAAGGGGTACTGTGACGTGGCCAAAACGTAGTCTGGTTGTATATAGAAACTTTGTATTAATAATAATACTCAAAAGTGGGTCTTCTCGGTTTCATTCGCTGCTGATTTTAGTAATTTTTTTTAGGCAATTTTATGCTCAGAATTCAGTTTTGTTCTTTCTTAAATGCGAAAATTAACCAAAACTAAGTTATGTCAACCGTAGCCAAACTAAAATAGAAAGTAAACTATACGTATCACGGTATCCGGCTAGTCTAGCATTTAAAGAAAAGTTTGAAATGGCGCTTAACATCGTCTTTCACGTCTTAATTTAAGTTAAGTTAGGCTACGATAGTGTAACTCACCTCGTACTCGTAGGTGTTGTAGTCTATTACTGCGTCAGTTTTAATTCAGAGTTCTTGATCACACAATTTTATATTGGTGTATTCTTTTGCCCACCAATAAACATAACAATTTTGATAATGGGATATGGGTGTCTTCGAACCATGTTCCATAGCGCACCGAAACTGTTTTTATTACATCCACTTTTTTTGGCACCTCCATACGCAATACCAATTATTATGTACGATTTTGATTACCATTTTGTTTTCTAAGACATTCCTCCTTTTCTTTTGGTATTATGTTCCACTCCTGTAAAAAATGCACTGCATCTTCTTCTGTCCGCAATTTATTATGCAACTTTATTAATTCTTCGTCCATCTTTACTGTAACTGAACCAATATCTTAACTGCTTAACGTAATTGAGCCCTAGCCTAGCAGCTTATGAAAAGGATAGTGTATACTTTGTAACAAGATATCGTGTGATTTTTTTAGAAGCTATTGCGTTTATTTAGGCTATAGATGGGTATAATTTACTTTCTATTTTTGTTAGGTTAGGGTTTATATATCTTAGTTTTGGTTAATTTCTGCATTTAAGAAAGGCCAAAATTGAATTCTGCGCATAAAATTACCTAAAATAAAAATATCATTTTAAAAATTAGCACTGAATGAAACAGAAAATCCCCATAATTAGAGAAGTAACTTCAATTGCAACAAAAACCTAAATATTAATTGGATCACCTGAAGATCAGGGCCCCATCATAAATGAATGATCTAATATTTATTGGACTACTTAAACTATGCCTATTATACGTGACGTTTAAAACTAACATTTACAACTACGTACTAGGAACACAACGAGTTAACGCTATTTACTAAAATATTTTAGCATCATATACGAATTATAGTTTTACAAGTTCATGAAAGCTTCATCATAGAAATAAAACTTTAGATAATTATAAAATTACTTAATAACACTGGCCAACAAAATAAAAAAATTTTCTCATCACAAACATGATCACACTTTTCTTAATGCATTTTTCGCGCTGATTCCGAATCTGGTTTTATGTTTTTTCTAGCATGTATAGTTATATAGATACACTGGTTTTGATATTTTAAGTTTTTGATATTGCTATAAGAAAATTTATGGATGTATAGATCACACTTAGGAATGCTAAACAACAAATACATCATATACCTTATTCAATGTACTTATAAATAAAGAATATATACATTATTTTATTAAAAGCGCTGTGAGTGTGATTTCCTTTTGTAACTTTGGCCTGGATTGTCACGATACAGCATCCAACATGGTCCGCCATCATGCTTTCATTCCAATATCCTTGGTAGCGCTTCTCCATCATCTGAATATCTTGATGGAAGCGCTCTCCTTGCTCGTCACTCACTGCACCAAGGTTTTCAGGAAAGAAATCTAAGTGGGAATGCAGGAAGTGAATTTTTAACGACATTCGACACTCCATTTCTTTGAAGGCATCAAGGAGGTTCTTGACTCCATCCTTATACGCAGGTGACTTGTTGCTTCCAAGAAAGTTTTCACATATCCATTTGAACGCCAGCCAAGCCTTCAATTCCAGCGGACTTATGACTTTTTCAAATTCAGTGTCATTCAAAACCTCCCTTATTTGTGGCCCAACAAAAATTCCTTCCTTCAATTTTGCTGCAGTAACCTTCGGAAATTTCCTTGAAAGGTATTGGAACCCTTCAGAATTGACTTTACCCATTGCTTTAAAAAATTCTTCATTAAACCAAGTTAATGTGAAGAGGTGGCAGATAGATCTTTTGGGGATCCACTAAAGGGACAGACTGGACATTGCTTATCCCTGGGACATATGTATACCTAAGTGGCCAGTCACTTTTGGTGTAATGTTCTATAGTGACGCGACTGTCCCACAGGCAAAGGAAACAACAAAATTTTGTGAATCCTGACTGCATACCCATAAGCATTCCTATAACTTTTAGATCTCCACAAACATTCCATTGATGACTGTCGTATTTGATTGCCTTAAGTAGTATATCCATATTGTCATATGTCTCTTTTAGATGGACGGAATGGGCAATGGGGATGGATGGTATTATATTACCATTATGCAAAAAACTGCTTTCAGGCTTCTCTGCGACGAATCAATAAAGAGGCGCCACTCAGATGCCACATACGTCTGAGATATGGCTGTAAATAGTCCATTGATGTCATGGCAATAACAGAGAGGACCGTCTACTGAAAAGAATGCTGTTAATTCAAAATTCCGCTTTCGGTAGTAACTAATACGAACATTGTTCTCAAGTAAATTGTTCTCCTTTAGTCTTGAGGCGAGAAGCTCTGATTTCTCTTTAGACAGCGATAAGTCTCTAACAAGATCATTCAACTGTCCTTGGGTTAACTTTTTAGGCTCTAAATGTCTGCCTTCAAAAGTGTACTCTGGTTCTGTAGATGGTCTGGAAACGCCAGTTGCACCTTCATCACTTTCCATGTCATCTATGATAGAATCTAGCCTATCACTTGGGGGAATTGGAATGGGCAATGTTTCATCATGTTTTACTGGTCTACTGTACGTGCTGAATCCAAGTTTGGATATACAATCTGGTGTTTGTTCTTGGCAGAAAACCCCATTAAGTTCACACTACAAAAATAACAGTCTTCATGATGATCTCTCGGCTCCCTCCATATCATGGGTATGGCAAATGGCATTGAAGCTTTCTTTTGTTAAGCCAATCACGTAATCCATTTGAACAGCCAGAACAGATTTGATGTGGCGCCCATGGTTTATCTTGGTCACCTAGATGGCAACCAAAGTATAGCTTGTATATTTTCTTAATGTCGGTTGTAATACTTTGTCGCTGTGTTTTAGTTGTCAACTGGCCGCATACGAAACAGAACTTGTCGGGTCATTCTTACATTGTCGAGGTATGTTGACTGACCTGAGCAAACTATAAATTCAAAAAAAATGTACACCAACTTGACACAAGTTCTTGGACTGGACTGATCTTTTGACACACAAAGCACGGCGTTGTTGCCTGAATCACAATGCTGCTAGACGTAAAAGCTCACCTGAAATACATAAGATGTATAATTAAGATAA
Source organism: Bathynomus jamesi (assembly GCA_023014485.1). NCBI lineage: Eukaryota > Metazoa > Arthropoda > Malacostraca > Isopoda > Cirolanidae > Bathynomus > Bathynomus jamesi. The sequence continues at coordinate 859,765 of JAJOZX010001542.1, read as the reverse complement.
TTGAAATAAATAAGATGAATAAACTAAAAAAACACAATAAAATAAACACAATCAAATGTTGAAATATTAGTATTTTGCCTATTTAAAATGGTTAAATCTGTGTAGTTATATATATGCCTTCATCTTGAAAACTATACGTGCTAGAAAAGATCTGAATGCAGTTTTGGAATCAGCGTGAAAAATGCTATCCAGCCACCACAAATTTTACTCTGATGAAAAATCTTTGTTGACCAGTGTAATTAGTCGAATTTTCAAAAATATCTTTTCTACGAAACTGCCTAACTTAAAACAAACTAACTTTACAATCAGAGCTCCTTGGCCCCTTCTTCCTGCATAAAAAATACTTAGTTACTTACCCAACCTCACTCTCCCAACTCTTAGTCATACATGATAGAGGTAGTGAATAAAAGAAAATATACACGAGAGTGTGTGTATATATATATATATATATATATATATATATGCGCCTCGGTGATGTAGTGGTTAGTGTCGCTGACTACGAATCCATGGGCCCCGGGTTCGAGACCCGGTGACGCGCAGCAAAACCCAGCTGTTCATCCTTCCACACAATAAAGAAAGTGGTTGGTAGATAAATAGGTATCCTAGGTGGCCTAGTGCCTAGTGGTTAAGACGCTGGGCTGCTGGTAGGGCGTGGTTTGGATTCCACGTTAAACTGTAGGTCTTAGGTAAAGTGAAAAGCTTGACCTTCGTCGGAATGAACAATTCGGGCGAAAGCTAACCAAAGGTGTGTATATGTATATATATACGTATATAACCTGTGTGTGTGTGTGTAATTAAGGTAAAATTTTGCCATCCTATAATAACACAAAGAAGATAACAAAAATGAACAAAACGGAAAACAAGTTTAAAATGAGGAGCTTTAAAATTTAAATTTTCAATTATTTCCAGCAGAAAATATATGACCTTAATATGCAAGCAATAAACAAGCCAAAAATACCGAGATAGGTGTAAAACGTGTCTTCCTGTAGAGCAGTGATATTTAACCTGGGTAATTACCCCTCGTGGCGGCGTAATTCGGCCTTTTTTGGGGGGTTAACGAGAGTAGTATAGCCGCAAAAGGGGAAGTGCAGGAATGTTGCAGGTTATTATGTAATGTTGCAAAGGGGGGTGGGGTTGTTGCAAAGGGGGATTGTTGCAAAGGGGGGATGTTGCAAAGGGGGTGGGGGAAAGGGGGTGGGGGAAAACTTGGAGGCGGCGTTATCCCCCAAGGAAAGAAGGAGAGGAGAGAAAGGAGGAGAGGTGTTCACCTGGCAGGAGCCAAGTGCACACTGAGACTTCCAGCCGGTCTGGCGTTGTTTTATAGGCTCCTAATCAGCCAGTTGGCTGAGTTGCCAGATACCGCCATGTATTCCATTATTATCCTAATCAGCCAGTTGGCTGAGCCAGAGACGCCTGAAGAAGAGAGAGAGATGCCTGTAGGAGGGAGAGCGCCTGTAGGAGGAGAGACGCCTGAAGAAGAGAGAGAGATGCCTGTAGGAGGGAGAGACGCCTGAAGGAGAGAGGATAGGTGCACATGCAGGAGTACACATGCTGGAGGTACACATGCAGTAGGTACACATGCTGGAGGTACACATGCAGTAGGTACACATGCTGGATGTACACATGCAGGAGTACACATGCTGGAGGCAAACATGCAGGAGAGAGAGAGAGAGAGAGAGAGCGCCTGAAGGAGAGAGAGAGAGAGAGAGCTGAAGGAGGGAGAGAGACCCTGAAGGACAGAGTGGAGTTCTCCCCCAATTTATTTTCGTTTCCCTAACCTAAGAGGCCACTATGGGGTTTACCAAAGGGCATGAAATAGAAGGAGCAGAGCTCCTTACTCGGCCGGAGCCGAGGGGGGAATGGTTCTTCATCAACTTCGCGATCTTTTATAATCCTCTATTCTGGCTGAGTTGCCAGATAGCGCCATGTGTCCCATTAATCGATTGCACATCAATTCATTATTATTATTATTATTTCTACAATGAAACGGTTCGGGTCGAAGAACGGGCGAGAGATCTTCCCCCCCAATATATATATATATATATATATATATATATATTATATTATTATTTATAACATTAATTTTAGTTTAGAAGCAAATTTGAATTCATTGGAAACAAATAACATAGTTTACCTTCGAAAACGTCATAATAGAAAACTTCATTTTCGGTAAACTATGTTATTTCAACTTGAAGATAGCGCCATGTGTCCCATTAATCGTGTAACACATATATAACGGCTGTTATTCCCTTGTATATATAATAAACTAATGAATCATATAAAATACCACAATATATGGTTATACAAGATTCAACCGTATAAAATAACACAAGCACCTCTTTCATTACGCTTTAATAGAATTAGTAAAGTTACCCTATTTCGTTAGACGATTTTTATAAGGGAAACCCAACTAATTATGCACCATTCAATAAATAATAGCAAACGTGAATAAAGAGTTCCAATTCATAACTATATCGACATAAGCTTATTATTGTAACGTTTGCTCCCAATATAAAATAACAGTAAAACCAATTAATTGAAACTTCATTTAAATAATTTACGATACAATTCCACCAAACGAGATGAAACTTACGAAACATATAATCCTCTATTCTGGCTGAGTTGCCAGATAGCGCCATGTGTCCCATTAATCGTGTAGCGATTGCACATCAATTATCATTATTATTATTATTATTTCTACAATGAAATGGGTTCGGGTCGAAGAACGGGCGAGAGATCTTCCCCCCCAATATATATATATATATATATATATATATATATATTATTTATTTTATAACATTTAATTTTAGTTTAGAAGCAAATTTGACTTCATTGAACTTAAAGAAACAAATAACATAGTTTACCTTCGAAAACGTCATAATAGAAAACTTCATTTTACGGTAAACTATGTTATTTCGACTTGAAGATAGCGCCATGTGTCCCATTAATCGTGTAACACATATATAACAGCTGTTATTCCAAATGTACTTGTATATATAATAAACTAATGAATCATATAAAATACCACAATATATGGTTATACAAGATTCAACCGTATAAAATAACACAAGCACCTCTTTCATTACGCTTTAATAGAATTAGTAAAGTTACCCTATTTCGTTAGACAGAAAACGAATTTTTATAAGGATTACCAACTAATTATCCACCATTCAATAAATAATAGCAAACGTGAATAAAGAGTTCCAATTCAATGGGTAACTATATCGACATAAGCTTATTATTGTAACGTTTGCTCCCAATATAAAATAACAGTAAAACCAATTAATTGAAACTTCATTTAAATAATTTACGATACAATTCCACCAAACGAGATGAAAACTTACGAAACATATAATCCTCTATTCTGGCTGAGTTGCCAGATAGCGCAAGGTATTCCAGATAGCGCCATGTGTCCCATTAATCGTGTAACAGTTATATAACGGCTGTTATTCCAAATGTACTTGTATATATAATAAACTAATGAAACATATAAAATACCACAATATATATTTATATGGTTATTCAAGATTCAACCGTATAAAATAACACAAGCGCCTCTTTCATTACGCGTTAATAGAATTAGTAAAGTTACCCAATAAATAAATCGTTAGACGATTTTTATAAGGGATACCCAACTAATTATCCACCAATCAATAAATAATAGCAAACGTGAATAAAGAGTTCCAACTCATGTGAATGAGATAACTAAAATTTTAGTTATTGTATTATCATAAGACTACATCAATATTTACTATAAATACGAGTATATTTAATATTCTTCATTAACAAAAGCTTTAAATCCAGATCTCTAAAATATTTCCAACTTTCTTCGTCTCTTTAAATTTCGTTTTTCAATTCCCTGCGAAGAAAATTGAAAAACGAAATTTAAAGAGACGAAGAAAGTTGGAAATACCCAAAACATAATCCGATAGAGGAAAGGATTTCCGAGAATCTGCCAAAATCGGTCGGCCATATATTACCTTTCTACGAGTCAAATCAGGCGAAACCTCGCCTCACTCCTTGTTTCAGCATTCATTCATTTCACGTTTTATTGTGAATTTCATCCCATATATATATATATATATATATATATATATATATATATATATATATACCCTTTGGATAACCTTTGGTTAGCTTCCGCCCGAATTATTCATTCTGACGAAGGTCAAGCTTTCCACTCCACCTTAGACCTACAGTTTGAACCATCAACAGTCCCGCGTCTTAACCACTAGGACACGTAGGGCACCCATTTATCTGCCAACCACTTTCTTTTATTATGTATAATGACCACCTTAGACCTACAGTTTGAACCATCAACAGCCCCAGCGTCTTAACCACTAGGACACGTAGGGTGTCCATTTATCTGCCAACCACTTTCTTTTATTATGTGTAATGACCACCTTAGACCTACAGTTTGAACCATCAACAGCCCAGCGTCTTAACCACTAGGACACGTAGGGTGCCCATTTATCTGCCAACCACTTTCTTTTATTATTTCAATAGAATATTATGGTCTATTACATTATTACACCTTGCCCAGATCCAATAACCTCAATTTAGTAATAATAACAATTATCTCTCATACACTATATATATATATATATATATATATATATATATATATATATATATATGAAAGAGAGCGAGAGTTTTGTTCAAATAAAGGATTCCATTTACAGTATAATGAAAAGGTACGACTTGGGATGTCATTCGATTACTGAGAGTTATTAGCAATGAAGTTCAGTAGAGATTACCCCATAGGACACGTAGGGTGCCCATTTATCTGCCAACCACTTTCTTTTATTATGTGGAATGACCACCTTAGACCTACAGTTTGAACCATCAACAGCCCAGCGTCTTAACCACTAGGACACGTAGGGTGCCCATTTATCTGCCAACCACTTTCTTTTATTATGTGTAATGACCACCTTAGACCTACAGTTTGAACCATCAACAGCCCCGCGTCTTAACCACTAGGACACGTAGGGGGCCCATTTATCCGCCAACCACTTTCTTTTATTATGTGTAATGACCACCTTAGACCTACAGTTTGAACCGCGGGTCGATGCAAGACAGTCGGCAGGAGACCTACCGTTGATATCTCCGGTGACTCCGCACTCAGGACGGGGGCATCCATGCCACCAGCAACCGTTAAAGGAGTACACAGTCTTCACACCAGTGACACGGTTTTCACTTAACCCATCAACCCAAAAAACACGTCCATTAATCTTAATGGGTACTTCACCCGTGTTGCGGGCGTGCTTTATGTATACACCTGTCTGTTGCTGTAGGTGTATGAGCCAGTAAATAGCCTTGTGCCCGTAACTGCGGGGATTGTTTCGGTGAATAATGGCTAAGGTGTCTTTCGGCATGAAGTTATTCTTGAACACCGTAAAACATAATGATGCGATGATGGTTGCGACTTGCAGTGGATCGCATTTGAAACGGGATATGTACATCCTTCTAAAGGCCTGGAAACATACTCTAAGCACGCGCACATCATTCACGCAATAACGCTCACATTCATCAGCTATATTATAAGGGTTACTTTCATTAAAACTGTCGTAGTATCGATCAAAGTCTTCACGTTCATCCATGCAGTCAAAATAATGTTTGGGGGGTGGTGGGCCTACGTAGTTTAAAGTCTCGCTGGTGAGGAAAGTGTATGGGAAGTATCCTTTGGAAACTTCAGCTGCTACTCCCATCACCTTGGGTAGCTTTGCTAATTTACAAGGTGTGAATAATAAAGTATCTTTAAATTGTACATTGCCTCAGGGAATCACAGATAGTAGCATGACTCACGGTCTTACAGTGGGCGGAGCTTAGAATTTTCGCCTGTGCACACACAAAGGAGAAAGTGAAACGCTAATTGAAACATGAGTTATTTAATAAACGAGATATTCAGTTAACACAAGAAATAACAGAAAACACAAGAAAAAACAAATGCTTAGATTTGGTGATCACAAACAACTGAAACCTAAAGAAACCTGTACTCGATATGAATGGCTTTCATATCGTTCAGTACTATTTTTGTTCCCACTTTACAACCTGATGGTAAGTCATCTTTAAATACGTCTAGAATACAATCAAAAGCACGCACAAAGAGTTCATCGTTAGCTACATTATTAAACACAAGTTTATAAGAACGCTTTTCCAATCGAGGGTTTATTTCTACCGACCCGAGCTTTTCAATCGTGAACACGTCTTCACACAACATAGCGGCAATTGAAATAATCTAAATCGTTACGACAACTGCGCATTATATAAAGAAATAGTTCTTCACGATAATTTTCACGAACTAGGCATATTTTATAATGTTTTACTAAACATCTTCACACACCGGCGCACTATTTGAGAGGAACATATGCTCATATTTTTCCTTTCTGCCCGTCAAACGATACTCATCTCTAAAGTCTGTTAAAAACTCACGCAGGACACTAGCCACAACCTCACTACGAACCTCGTCATGATATACATTAATATAGTGATAAAAATACTTAAGATTGTCCATGATCACGAGATTCACATTTTCAGTCGTAGGGTATGAGTAATCGACATGGTGTAGCATGACGTAATGCCGCTTGTCACACCACCCATCCGCAAGACTCATTATCCATACCTGCTGCTTCTCTTCTGCACGCGTTGTTTCTTTTACTTTAGACTTTATAAAGTTTAGATCTGCAGCATACTTCAGCACATCGTCAGTGCAACGAAAGCCTTCAATGGTCTCACCAGAACTTCCGTAGAGTATTTGTACATCTTGGAACTTCACACAATCCAATGTGGTTTTAAAAGAGGCATAGGAGAGGGGGAATAGGAAGTTTTTCGGTATCCACCACATCCTGGCACTTTGCTGAATACCATTTCATAAACGTTGTACAAACAATATTAAAGGTAGCCATTTGAATACACGTCTGATTTTTCTTCTGAATACACGTCTGATCTCTCGGTCTTACTGCAATCGACTGATCACGCAGGGAGTCACAGATAGCAACATGACTCACGGTCTTACAGTGGGCGGAGCTTAGAATTTTCGCCTGTGCACACACACACACACACACACACACACACACAGGAGAAAGTGAAACGCTAATTGAAACATGAGTTATTTAATAAACGTGATATTCAGTTAACACAAGAAATAACAGAAAACACAAGAAAAAACAAATGCTTAGATTTGGTGATCACAAACAACAGAAACCTAATACTTTAAAGAAAGCATTCTATTAAATACTTTTAGCCTATGTTCACGAATTAATACCTGTTTTTAAATAGACTCGACAAGAAGACCGGCTGGACTGATTTTATAGAAATTCAAGGATTCCAAGTTGATCACGAGAGAAGCTATGTAGTCATCTTCCATGCTGCAAAATCTCGTCGTTAGCCTGCCTGCTCAGAGCACCGACAAGAGGTAAAATCGAATCCACATCAACACAAAATTTTAGTCGCTAAAATAACAGCCTGAGTATTGTTCATGTTCTAAATTATCTTTGATTCGTTTTGATAAAATTGAGTAAACTGCAGCCTTTGTTTCCTGATCAGAAACTCTCCGTCTTTTTCTGGTATGGTGCAAGGCTTCGTTGCAACCATATTCACTGCACGAGTCTACTTCACAGTCGTTGCCTTCTAATCTAGATTTACACTCTTCACTAATGCATCGATGGGTGAATAATCATCTTGGTTGATATTATTGACACCACATTCGAGAGGGCTCACTGGGGTAACGGACACTTCAGGTAATGGCGCGGACGCTTGAGGTGGGTCGGGGACAATCTCCTCAGGTTGCCCTTGTGGCGGGGCAAATATTGTGTGGGGGTAATTATGTGTTGCTTCTAAGTAAGCAAAACGGGCCTTATGTAACACAGTGGCAATTAATAATGATTTATGCAAAGATGCACCAGCTCTTCTGGAATGTCTGGATGCAATTTTACCGAGCGATATATTTATCAACTTGTATGCTTCAAACCCGTTTGGAACGTCAGATATCATGTTCACCACCTAGGAAATGGTCAAGGCACAGAGAGCTAACTAACACGACTCTATCCTCTATTACCAATCTTGTAATGAGTTAAAGTGAAAGTTTCGCCTGCCTTTATACAATGTCGTTCTGACGTCGTTATCAAGCTCCACACAGGGAATTTCCAGGAAGTAACATGAATCACGTTGCTGTTCTTTCACCTGTACACACACACACACACACACACACACACACACACACACACACACACACACACAGGAGAAAGTGATACGTTGGTTGAAACATGATTTATTTAATAAAATAAATATTCAAGCTATATATATATATATATATATATATACAAACACGTGTAATAAATAAGTTAACAACAGACACATCAATGGCTATATTCAAGACATATTTACAAACGTGTGATAAATAAGTTAACAATTGAATTTCTGTAACCCGAGAGACGACGGACGGAGTCATTACAAGCTCAGCTCCGCCGTGCTTGTAATGACTCCGTCCGTCGTCTCTCGGGTTAACATAATTTCATTTGTTAACTTGTTTATTACACATTTTTAAATATGTCTTGAATATAGCCATTGATGTGTCTGTTGTTAACTTATTTATTACACGTGTTTGTAAATATATATATATATATATATATATATATATATAGCTTGAATATTTATTTTATTAAATAAATCATGTTTCAACCAACGTATCACTTTCTCCTTTGTGTGTGTGTGTGTGTGTGTGTGTGTGTGTGTGTGTGTGTGTGTGTGTGTACAGGTGAAAGAACAGCAACGTGATTCATGTTACTTCCTGGAAATTCCCTGTGTGGAGCTTGATAACGACGTCAGAACGACATTGTATAAAGGCAGGCGAAACTTTCACTTTAACTCATTACAAGATTGGTAATAGAGGATAGAGTCGTGTTAGTTAGCTCTCTGTGCCTTGACCATTTCCTAGGTGGTGAACATGATATCTGACGTTCCAAACGGGTTTGAAGCATACAAGTTGATAAATATATCGCTCGGTAAAATTGCATCCAGACATTCCAGAAGAGCTGGTGCATCTTTGCATAAATCATTATTAATTGCCACTGTGTTACATAAGGCCCGTTTTGCTTACTTAGAAGCAACACATAATTACCCCCACACAATATTTGCCCCGCCACAAGGGCAACCTGAGGAGATTGTCCCCGACCCACCTCAAGCGTCCGCGCCATTACCTGAAGTGTCCGTTACCCCAGTGAGCCCTCTCGAATGTGGTGTCAATAATATCAACCAAGATGATTATTCACCCATCGACTGCATTAGTGAAGAGTGTAAATCTAGATTAGAAGGCAACGACTGTGAAGTAGACTCGTGCAGTGAATATGGTTGCAACGAAGCCTTGCACCATACCAGAAAAAGACGGAGAGTTTCTGATCAGGAAACAAAGGCTGCAGTTTACTCAATTTTATCAAAACGAATCAAAGATAATTTAGAACATGAACAATACTCAGGCTGTTATTTTAGCGACTAAAATTTTGTGTTGATGTGGATTCGATTTTACCTCTTGTCGGTGCTCTGAGCAGGCAGGCTAACGACGAGATTTTGCAGCATGGAAGATGACTACATAGCTTCTCTCGTGATCAACTTGGAATCCTTGAATTTCTATAAAATCAGTCCAGCCGGTCTTCTTGTCGAGTCTATTTAAAAACAGGTATTAATTCGTGAACATAGGCTAAAAGTATTTAATAGAATGCTTTCTTTAAAGTATTAGGTTTCTGTTGTTTGTGATCACCAAATCTAAGCATTTGTTTTTTCTTGTGTTTTCTGTTATTTCTTGTGTTAACTGAATATCACGTTTATTAAATAACTCATGTTTCAATTAGCGTTTCACTTTCTCCTTTGTGTGTGTGTGTGTGTGTGTGTGTGTGCACAGGCGAAAATTCTAAGCTCCGCCCACTGTAAGACCGTGAGTCATGTTGCTATCTGTGATCCCTGCGTGATCAGTCGATTGCAGTAAGACCGAGAGATCAGACGTGTATTCAGAAGAAAAATCAGACGTGTATTCAAATGGCTACCTTTAATATTGTTTGTACAACGTTTATGAAATGGTATTCAGCAAAGTGCCAGGATGTGGTGGATACCGAAAAACTTCCTATTCCCCGAAAAATCCTATGCCTCTTTAAAACCACATTGGATTGTGTGAAGTTCCAAGATGTACAAATACTCTACGGAAGTTCTGGTGAGACCATTGAAGGCTTTCGTTGCACTGACGATGTGCTGAAGTATGCTGCAGATCTAAACTTTATAAAGTCTAAAGTAAAAGAAACAACGCGTGCAGAAGAGAAGCAGCAGGTATGGATAATGAGTCTTGCGGATGGGTGGTGTGACAAGCGGCATTACGTCATGCTACACCATGTCGATTACTCATACCCTACGACTGAAAATGTGAATCTCGTGATCATGGACAATCTTAAGTATTTTTATCACTATATTAATGTATATCATGACGAGGTTCGTAGTGAGGTTGTGGCTAGTGTCCTGCGTGAGTTTTTAACAGACTTTAGAGATGAGTATCGTTTGACGGGCAGAAAGGAAAAATATGAGCATATGTTCCTCTCAAATAGTGCGCCGGTGTGTGAAGATGTTTAGTAAAACATTATAAAATATGCCTAGTTCGTGAAAATTATCGTGAAGAACTATTTCTTTATATAATGCGCAGTTGTCGTAACGATTTAGATTATTTCAATTGCCGCTATGTTGTGTGAAGACGTGTTCACGATTGAAAAGCTCGGGTCGGTAGAAATAAACCCTCGATTGGAAAAGCGTTCTTATAAACTTGTGTTTAATAATGTAGCTAACGATGAACTCTTTGTGCGTGCTTTTGATTGTATTCTAGACGTATTTAAAGATGACTTACCATCAGGTTGTAAAGTGGGAACAAAAATAGTACTGAACGATATGAAAGCCATTCATATCGAGTACAGGTTTCTTTAGGTTTCAGTTGTTTGTGATCACCAAATCTAAGCATTTGTTTTTTCTTGTGTTTTCTGTTATTTCTTGTGTTAACTGAATATCTCGTTTATTAAATAACTCATGTTTCAATTAGCGTTTCACTTTCTCCTTTGTGTGTGCACAGGCGAAAATTCTAAGCTCCGCCCACTGTAAGACCGTGAGTCATGCTACTATCTGTGATTCCCTGAGGCAATGTACAATTTAAAGATACTTTATTATTCACACCTTGTAAATTAGCAAAGCTACCCAAGGTGATGGGAGTAGCAGCTGAAGTTTCCAAAGGATACTTCCCATACACTTTCCTCACCAGCGAGACTTTAAACTACGTATGCCCACCACCCCCCAAACATTATTTTGACTGCATGGATGAACGTGAAGACTTTGATCGATACTACGACAGTTTTAATGAAAGTAACCCTTATAATATAGCTGATGAATGTGAGCGTTATTGCGTGAATGATGTGCGCGTGCTTAGAGTATGTTTCCAGGCCTTTAGAAGGATGTACATATCCCGTTTCAAATGCGATCCACTGCAAGTCGCAACCATCATCGCATCATTATGTTTTACGGTGTTCAAGAATAACTTCATGCCGAAAGACACCTTAGCCATTATTCACCGAAACAATCCCCGCAGTTACGGGCACAAGGCTATTTACTGGCTCATACACCTACAGCAACAGACAGGTGTATACATAAAGCACGCCCGCAACACGGGTGAAGTACCCATTAAGATTAATGGACGTGTTTTTTGGGTTGATGGGTTAAGTGAAAACCGTGTCACTGGTGTGAAGACTGTGTACTCCTTTAACGGTTGCTGGTGGCATGGATGCCCCCGTCCTGAGTGCGGAGTCACCGGAGATATCAACGGTAGGTCTCCTGCCGACTGTCTTGCATCGACCCGCGGTTCAAACTGTAGGTCTAAGGTGGTCATTACACATAATAAAAGAAAGTGGTTGGCGGATAAATGGGCCCCCTACGTGTCCTAGTGGTTAAGACGCGGGGCTGTTGATGGTTCAAACTGTAGGTCTAAGGTGGTCATTACACATAATAAAAAAAGTGGTTGGCAGATAAATGGGCACCCTACGTGTCCTAGTGGTTAAGACGCTGGGCTGTTGATGGTTCAAACTGTAGGTCTAAGGTGGTCATTCCACATAATAAAAGAAAGTGGTTGGCAGATAAATGGGCATCCTACGTGTCCTATGGGGTAATCTCTACTGAACTTCATTGCTAATAACTCTCAGTAATCGAATGACATCCCAAGTCGTACCTTTTCATTATACTGTAAATGGAATCCTTTATTTGAACAAAACTCTCGCTCTCTTTCTATATATATATATATATATAATATATATATATATATATATATATATATATATTATAGTGTATGAGAGATAATTGTTATTATTACTAAATTGAGGTTATTGGATCTGGGCAAGGTGTAATAATGTAATAGACCATAATATTCTATTGAAATAATAAAAGAAAGTGGTTGGCAGATAAATGGGCACCCTACGTGTCCTAGTGGTTAAGACGCTGGGCTGTTGATGGTTCAAACTGTAGGTCTAAGGTGGTCATTACACATAATAAAAGAAAGTGGTTGGCAGATAAATGGGCACCCTACGTGCCTAGTGGTTAAGACGCTGGGCTGTTGATGGTTCAAACTGTAGGTCTAAGGTGGTCATTACATAATAAAAGAAAGTGGTTGGCGATAAATGGGCCCCTACGTGTCCTAGTGGTTAAGACGCGGGCTGTTGACGGTTCAAACTGTGGTCTAAGGTGGTCATTACACATAATAAAAGAAAGTGGTTGGCAGATAAATGGGCACCCTACGTGTCCTAGTGGTTAAGACGCGGGTCTGTTGATGGTTCAAACTGTAGGTCTAAGGTGGTCATTACACATAATAAAAGAAAGTGGTTGGCAGATAAATGGGCACCCTACGTGCCCTAGTGGTTAAGACGCTGGGCTGTTGATGGTTCAAACTGTAGGTCTAAGGTGGTCATTACACATAATAAAAGAAAGTGGTTGGCAGATAAATGGACACCCTACGTGTCCTAGTGGTTAAGACGCTGGGCTGTTGACGGTTCAAACTGTAGGTCTAAGGTGGTCATTATACATAATAAAAGAAAGTGGTTGGCGATAAATGGGTGCCCTACGTGTCCTAGTGGTTAAGACGCGGGACTGTTGATGGTTCAAACTGTAGGTCTAAGGTGGAGTGGAAAGCTTGACCTTCGTCAGAATGATTAATTCGGGCGGAAGCTAACCAAAGGTTATCCAAAGGGTATATATATATATATATATATATATATAATATATATATGGGATGAAATTCACAATAAAACGTGAAATGAATGAATGCTGAAACAAGGAGTGAGGCGAGGTTTCGCCTGATTTGACTCGTAGAAAGGTAAGATATGGCCGACCGATTTTGGCAGATTCTCGGAAATCCTTTCCTCTATCGGATTATGTTTTGGGTATTTCCAACTTTCTTCGTCTCTTTAAATTTCGTTTTTCAATTTTCTTCGCAGGGAATTGAAAAACGAAATTTAAAGAGACGAAGAAAGTTGGAAATATTTTAGAGATCTGGATTTAAAGCTTTTGTTAATGAAGAATATTAAATATACTCGTATTTATAGTAAATATTGATGTAGTCTTATGATAATACAATAACTAAAATTTTAGTTATCTCATTCACATGAGTTGGAACTCTTTATTCACGTTTGCTATTATTTATTGATTGGTGGATAATTAGTTGGGTATCCCTTATAAAAATCGTCTAACGATTTATTTATTGGGTAACTTTACTAATTCTATTAACGCGTAATGAAAGAGGCGCTTGTGTTATTTTATACGGTTGAATCTTGAATAACCATATAAATATATATTGTGGTATTTTATATGTTTCATTAGTTTATTATATATACAAGTACATTTGGAATAACAGCCGTTATATAACTGTTACACGATTAATGGGACACATGGCGCTATCTGGAATACCTTGCGCTATCTGGCAACTCAGCCAGAATAGAGGATTATATGTTTCGTAAGTTTTCATCTCGTTTGGTGGAATTGTATCGTAAATTATTTAAATGAAGTTTCAATTAATTGGTTTTACTGTTATTTTATATTGGGAGCAAACGTTACAATAATAAGCTTATGTCGATATAGTTACCCATTGAATTGGAACTCTTTATTCACGTTTGCTATTATTTATTGAATGGTGGATAATTAGTTGGTAATCCTTATAAAAATTCGTTTTCTGTCTAACGAAATAGGGTAACTTTACTAATTCTATTAAAGCGTAATGAAAGAGGTGCTTGTGTTATTTTATACGGTTGAATCTTGTATAACCATATATTGTGGTATTTTATATGATTCATTAGTTTATTATATATACAAGTACATTTGGAATAACAGCTGTTATATATGTGTTACACGATTAATGGGACACATGGCGCTATCTTCAAGTCGAAATAACATAGTTTACCGTAAAATGAAGTTTTCTATTATGACGTTTTCGAAGGTAAACTATGTTATTTGTTTCTTTAAGTTCAATGAAGTCAAATTTGCTTCTAAACTAAAATTAAATGTTATAAAATAAATAATATATATATATATATATATATATATATTATATATATATATTATATATATTGGGGGGGAAGATCTCTCGCCCGTTCTTCGACCCGAACCCGTTTCATTGTAGAAATAATAATAATAATAATGATAATTGATGTGCAATCGCTACACGATTAATGGGACACATGGCGCTATCTGGCAACTCAGCCAGAATAGAGGATTATAAAAGATCGCGAAGTTGGTGAAGAACCATTCCCCCCTCGGCTCCGGCCGAGTAAGGAGCTCTGCTCCTTCTATTTCATGCCCTTTGGTAAACCCCATAGTGGCCTCTTAGGTTAGGGAAACGAAAATAAATTGGGGGAGAACTCCACTCTGTCCTTCAGGTGTCTCTCTCCCTCCTTCAGCTCTCTCTCTCTCTCTCCTGCATGTATCTTCCTCCTTCAGGCGCCTCTCTCTCTCTCCTGCATGTTTGCCTCCAGCATGTGTACTCCTGCATGTGTACATCCAGCATGTGTACCTACTGCATGTGTACTCCTGCATGTGTACCTCCTGCATGTGTACTCCTGCATGTGCACCTATCCTCTCTCCTTCAGGCGTCTCTCCCTCCTACAGGCATCTCTCTCTCTTCTTCAGGCGTCTCTCCCTCCTACAGGCGTCTCTCTCTCTCTCTCTTCTTCAGGCGTCTCTGGCTCAGCCAACTGGCTGATTAGGATAATAGTGTATACAATGGAATACATGGCGCTATCTGGCAACTCAGCCAACTGGCTGATTAGGAGCCTATAAAACAACGCCAGACCGGCTGGAAGTCTCAGTGTGCACTTGGCTCCTGCCAGGTGAACACCTCTCCTCCTTTCTCTCCTCCTCCTTCTTTCTCTTGGGGGATAACGCCGCCTCCAAGTTTCCCCCCACCCCTTTCAACATCCCCCCTTTGCAACATCCCCCCTTTGCAACATCCCCCACCCCCCTTTGCAACATTACATAATAACCTGCAACATTCCTGCACTCTCCCCTTTTGCGGCTATACTACTGCCCACTAATGGCTAGAAACGGCCCTGCTGGAAAGATGGAGGGCAGCACTGAAACCGAGGTTTGAAGATTAGTAGGGCGAAAACAGAGTACATGAAGTACAATGCGGGACGAGGTGCGACTCCAAGATGAGGTGGTGAAGAAGGTGGAAAGTTTTAAATATTTTGGGTTGTGGGTAGAGGATGGTGGAGAGCTGGTAAGGGAGGTGAATAATAGTGGACAATCAGGATGGAATAATTGGAGGAAGGTGTCTTGGGTACTGTGTGATAAAAGAATATCAATAAAATTGAAAGGGAAGGTATTCAAGGCGGTAGTGAGGCCTGCAATGTTGTATGGTGCGGAAACGTGGCCTATGAGGAAGAATCTGGGGAAAAGGATGGATGTAACAGAAATGAGGATGTTGAGATGGATGTGTGTGGTTCCGAGGAGAGATAAAATTAGAAATCAGTTTATTCGTGGAACGACGAAAGTAATAGAGGTGTCAAAGAAAGCTCAAGAGAGAAGGCTTAGATGGTTTGGACATGTCATGCGTAGAGAGGAGGAATATGTTGGGCGACGAGTTATGGAGATGGAATCACCTGGAAGAAGGAGAAGGGGAAGGCCGAGGATGAGATGGAGAGAGTGTGTGGAGGGTGATATGAGAGAGCTAAATCTGGCGGCGGATGTGGCGTTGGACGAAAATGAGTGGCGAAGGCGGATCAGGAACAGCGACCCGACTTAGGAGTGGGAAAATGCTGCCGACAAAGAAGAAGAAGACTAGAAGGAATTATCCTATTGAATGTCATTCCCATTCCCATCCGTAGTCCTCAAATGAAAATAAGCAAAAGTGAAAAATCCTCATATGAGAAAAGAGTTTCTTGGATAAAAAGTTCGTTTTCATAAGCAGCATTTTTCACAAAGTATTTTTCTGTTAATTTCGATGTCTTTTGAAAGAATCTGAGATCCATTTCTTGTGCAAATAAGTAATTTTCGAAATATCTTCATTGTTTATGCAAATGAAAATATCTGGAAAACCACTTATTTTCACAAGAAACGGATCTCAGATTCCTTGAAAACATGTCAAAATTAAAAAAAAAAACTTTCTGGTGAGGGAAACCCTAACTAACGAACCTAACTTAACCTAACTACCTAACCTACTAACCTAACCTAACCAGACCCAGGTAATTATTCGTTTTAAATAGCACCGTGATTAGAAAAGAAATCCAAAGCTTTTTGATCATCAACACCAATAAGGCGAATTAGGTCTTCAAAGTCTACTTCACACCCACTGCATATAGTAACGTAATAGTGACGTAATTCAAGAGAAAAAATGTCATTGGCCAATCTTCACCAAGCAAACATGGCGAACAGTTGTTTCACATATTTTAATTTTAATTTTAATTCCTTTATATCTCCGTAACCAGTGTTTTTTTTGTAAAAAAAAAAAAAATGAGGTGTCGGTAGTCGTATCTTGATAAATTGTAAAATTCCTCTCCCACCCCTCCCCTCTTCCTGCGCCTCCTCCCCCTTCTCTATTGAATTTGTGATGAACTTTTAATAAAAAGTTGATAATAAAAATCAAAACTACATAATAAAAATTAGAATGTTTAACATTTATAGACGCCGTTTATTACTTTGTTACTTTATTACTTTGTTGTTCCCGCCAAATGAGTCAGTCGAGATGGGAACGTTAATTTATTTGAGTGGACATGTGTCAACATCGCTCTGGAAAAAAAGTGCCGGTACGCCGTACCGGCGCGTACCGTCACAAAAAAAGCACTCTCCGTAACTATGTATTTGCACAAAAAATAGTATTCGTTGAAGAAGTCTTGGTTTTTGTTGTAGATTAAGCCTATATAATTTTTAAGTAGAGATGCTGCTTATGTGTTAAAACGAACATTAACCGTTTCTTGATTTGAGAAACATCCATTCCCAATCAAGATAAAGGCGCCAAATGCGAATGGCTAATATTTCCTAACCTAACAATTTAACTTAACTTAACATTAGATTAAACTAACCAAACCTAACCTAACTTAACCTATCGTAACCTAATCTAACATAAGTTAACGTAACCTGAACCAAAGTGGGAAAGTCGTGGATGAGAATGAGGATGGCATGAGTTGGGAATGGACCGATTTGAAAATGCCTCTTGAAATTCTCACTCTCGGCTTTCCCTTTTCGGCATGGGATAAAATGGGGATGACATCAAGTTCATCCAACCAACTAACCGACCTTCGCATTCTTGAATTGATGCACATTTTCAGTAAGAAGCCTTCCCATGTTAGAAAATCTAGAAGAGGAAGAGCATTGTTATCCCAAAGCGATATGATGACTAAGCTGACTAATGCAACATTGCTTGTATATATTACGTTAACGTATATACTGTATATCCATCCCATAATTGTAAGGTTACTGAAAAATTGTCACCTAATTTAGAATCAACTTTTTGGGGTTCTTATGGCATCATTTTTTTTAATGCTGGCAGCTTCCTTTCTAATCATTCGTTGAAAGTGGCACTGATAGGGCGTGGTCTTATAGAGAGCTCTCTTGCAATTCAGTTTGGTAGTTTAGATACAGAATTGTTGCACCATGCAATGGTGTAGTGTGTTGTTGTTGCAAGGTTAGGAAAGAAGACTATAAATAGTGCCCCTTTTTTATTTTTATGCTACTGCGGCCTAAAGTAGACTCACGTCGAGTCGACAACCTTGAGGTATGACTGAAGAGGACCTCTAAGTCTATAAAATCTGTTCTAGCTTAACTTAGGCTATAAGTTAAGGTAGCCCTTCAGAGCTTGGCCGTTCAAGGCTCAGCTGGGATTCCGAACCCAATGTTGGTTTGCTCATTGTATCAGTTGCTCGGAGACACTACCACCGGACCTCCAAATCAAACAGAAAAAATAACATGGTCTTTCATAATCACATTTTTAGCCTAAGACTGAGTCAGTGACCATTTTTAGGACCGTTCAAAAATTACGTAACGCTATTTTTGCTAAAACTTGACACCCCAGATCCCCCAGAACGTTCTGTAACGCTAGATTAGGCACCCCTAAGATGCTATGTAACACTTCCTCCACCCCACACGTTACGGAACGTTACAGGGGGGGGGGTCAGGTTTTAGGAAAAATAGCGTTACATAATTTTGGAACGGAGCCTTTCGACAAATTTCTGATTGTGGAAATTGTAGCCTAAGTTAGGCTTTCATGGGTTGAGAATAATTTGAGTTAAGGTTCCAGGGTTGAAAGTGAGTGTGGTCGCCCAATTGTGAAACTTAGCCGCTAGTCTGTAATTGTTTTAAGCTTACATTTTGTTTTATTGTTACGTAGGCGAAGGTTGCAGATTTCAGCGTGCCAGTAACTTGGGTGGAAAATTTGTTAGTCCAGACTGGTGGTTGGTCACTGGTCAGTACCTGAACCATGCAATTCAGTTTGTTTGGCAGAAGACAAGTTTAAGCTTGGTCAGTTTGGTTAAGTATTTTTGCCAATTCAGCTTAGTTGGCATTGAGGCCAGTTGTCTGTTTGCATTGAAGATGAGTTCAGCTGAACTGTGGTATTTTATTTATTTTGATTGAGTTCAGAATCCCAGCTGAGCCTTGAACGGCCAAGCTCTGAGGGGCTACTTTAACTTATAGCCTAATTAAGCTAGACTAAAACAAACTTACGGACTTGGAGGTCCTATTAGGGCCTACGTCAGGGTTACTGACTCGATGTGGGCCTACTTTAGGCCTCAGTAGCATAAAATTTAAAAAAAAAAACGGGCTCTATTTATGGTCTTCTTTCTAAATCTTGCAACAACAGCACAACCTGCAGCATTGCACGATGCAACAATCCTGTATCTAAACAACCAAACTGAATTGCAAGAGAGCTCTCTATAAGACCACGCCCTGTAAGTGCCATATTCAACAAATGAGTAGAAAGGACGCTGCCAGTGCCCAAAAAATGATGCCACAAGAGCCCAAAAATGCAGCTCTAAATTAAGTGAATTTTTCACTAACCTTCCAGTTATGAGATGGATATATATACAAAGGTGGGCACCCGGGCCTCAAAAAGGACCGACGGTCCCGGTCCCGGTCCTTGCCTCAAACTGGACCGACGGTCCCGGTCACGGTCCTTTCTGAAGATAGGACATAGGAACGACTCGGTCCTCGGTCCTTATATATAATATAAGTGAAAAATTTGATTAAAATGAAAAATGAAATTAAAGACACCGGAAATCTTTAATTTTATTAACGTAAATTATAATTAATACAATACATAAATGATGAAAAAAGTTATTAAGTTAAATGCTTGAGTTTCCCTTCAAGAGGACTAGCATTTCAAAATGGCTGTCACTGAGCCCTGACCTTTTCGGCTTGAGGACGTCCTTCCCCAAAGAGAAGAGCCTCTCCACGGCGGCACTGGATGGTGCCAGGTGTTGAAACAAGTTTCAGTTCAGTCTCAGTCTCTTTCTGAGTCTTCTGGAGGAAACGATCCATCTTCTTTAGAACTTCAAATAATCACTAAACACACTAAAATAACTAAAAAAGACCGTCCGGACCGGACCGTCCGGAATTGCTTAAAAATGGACCGTCGCTCCTCATTTCGGTCCTCGCTACGAAAAGGACCGACTTTCCCGCTCACGGTCCTTACAAAGGACCGAGTTCCTGGAATTCGGTCCTTTTGGAACTCGGTCCTGCCCACCTTTGTATATATATAATACCTTACCTTAATATATACAAGCAATGCTGCATCAATCAGCTTAGTCATCATATCGCCTTGGGACAACAATGGCTCTTCTTCTAGATTTTCTAACAAACTGAAAAGGTTTAGAAACAAGAGAAGGGCTTACAAAGGTCTAATTACAAAGGTCAGTGTCACTATAGATTCTTCCATAGAGCAAGAGAATTTAAGCTTAGTGACTACTGCACAACTTTCCATATTAGAAACTAAAAAGTTGTTCTAGAGGATGTAAATGTTAAGATTGAGACTTATAGAAGAGGATGAAATAGAAGATGAAATCACTTACTTTGAAGAGATTATGGTGACATAATTAAGGCACGTCACAAAGCAAAGGAGTTTAGCAGTTCAGTACAGTTAGAGACCAGGTCTGATAATGAAACACAGCCCTCAACAAGCAGCGTTAATGAAGCTAAGGTTGACAGATCTACAGTTGAATTACCGAGTTCATTCGCATGATTAGGTAGAAGGCAACTTCTTTCAGAAAACAAAATCCTATTCAGTGACGAAAAAGAACGCTGAGCTTTTGCTGTTGCGACTGGGAGTAGCAAGAAATAAATTCCTACTTCTTTCATCCCAGGAAATATAACACAAAAATCATTTCGAGCTACTAGTGATGATAAAAAGAAATTGAAGTCAAATCTTCATTTGTTCATAATTCTGAAATATACTCGTACAAAAAGAGAGGTATAGATATGAGTCGTATTACTAAATATAGTGCATTACTAAAGTATTACTAAACTAGTGAATATTAAAAATAAAATAAAAACTATAACAAAGTGAAATCCGAAACGAAATGTCGTCTTTAGAAAAATGTAAACAGTTTACACTTAATTTTTATGTATTTTAAGAACGTATATTTTTTTCGACCGTTCTTTGAATCACCAACTAATTATTGAGCCCAGAATCTGTGAGAGGAAGTGTTTGTGGAATTTTCAGTGGCGTCTAAGAACCGCATTGATAATGTGTTAATATTTAGCTTCAGTGTTTATTGCAGTGTAGCATAATTGTTCGTTGTGATGTTATAATAATGTATTGTATGACAACGGTATGATGAATACGACCCAAGTGAATAACCGATAACAGAAATGCATTACGAATCTGAAGAAAGTTTACCTTCTCTGATTCACTGCCAAAGTTCTCTGAGCTCAGATAGTGAAGAAGGTAAGAGTCGTGTTCAAATTTAAGGGGCCGTTCAAAAATTACGTAACGCTATTTTTGCTAAAACTTGACACCCCAGATCCCCCGGGAACGTTCTGTAACGCTAGACCAGGCACCCCTTACGATGCTATGTAACACTTCCCCCATCCCACACCCCACACGTTACGGAACATTACAAAGGGTGGGTAGGTCAGGTTTTAGCAAAAATAGCGTTACGTAATTTTTGAACGGCGCCTAAACGAATATTATAGTATATTTACTACTGCTTCAAAGTTTAGAAAGGCTGCATAAAATTTGACATAAATTTAACAACGTTTACTTCTTAAACACGTACACATTATACACTTTACTTGCACAGTGTATAATGTACACAATAGCAGTTTATTTACGCGTTACTTTGCATTTAAAAGTCGCGTGTAGATACCTCTTGTTGCTAAGTGTTCCGAACAAATCGGAGGCAGTTGGCCAATGATCAACTTTGAGAAAATAGAGAAAAGGGATAATTTGTCTTTTTTTATTAATATACATTGTCGATCAGGTTAGTGCGTGGCAAGTTGCAGATTAGGTGTAAATATTTAACCGTACGCACGCACACACACGCACACAACTGTAAGAACGAATAATTTGAGAGAGAGAGAGAGAGAGAGAGAGAGAGAGAGAGAGAGAGAGAGAGAGATTTGATTGCGCATTTAAATATATAATGAAAAGTTTTAAACTTTAAATTAGATTCTACGAAAGTATTATGAAGGCCTTCTTTTATCGTAATAAAAAGCAAATAATCTTATAAACGAGTGATATGTGAATGTGGAACAACTTCAATCCGTGAATCACTTGAAAGAATAAAACGTATTATAACCTTTTTTTTTATTATCCATCTGCGACTAATATATAATGATGAAGTGGGAGAGGAGAAAAAACATAATTTGAAGGTATCTAATTAAAATTCTGAATCAATTAAAAAGACCTCCTTCCTCTGTTTCTGCAAGAAAAAAGGGACTATGTGCTAGCTTTTCCTTCAAAGACTTCATGGGATTTCTCAAAGCTAAAATGGTTGGCATAAATGTACTGTGTATTGATTGAAACAAAAGTAATTCCTTATTCAGTTTTTGAACGAAAATTATTTGAAGATTATGGAATTATGCCTTATGGAGTCCTTATATATATATATATATATATATATATATATATATATTAGTGATGTAGCGGATGTCATTTTTTTCACATCCGCGGATGCGGATGCGGATGAGGATGTTTGATTTCAACATCCGCGGATGCGGATGCGGATGTCTACATTTTCTTTATTTTTTAGGATATATTCGAGATTTGTTGTGTTTAACGTATATAATAAGTTATTATATAGAGATAGCTGTAGCTATAATGTAGTATAATTGATTAATTATACAATAATTGCTGTACTTTTCTCTGAACATATAAAATAATATCAAGCATCTAACTAATATAGAAATCAATTAGTGAATTCGTCTGCAAATAAATTCGTTATATTTTGTTGAGTTTCAGCCACAATTAGAAACCATAATTGTGTTACCAGGATGCGGGACGTGAACCCAACTCAAATGCACGCCACCGACCTCTTTCCCCAACCTCCACCCTTATAGAAAGAGATCTTTAATTAGCTTGATAACTACTGTATTTATATTAAGTTTAAAGTTTTATTAGGCATATTTATAAATGAGTAATTAAAATAAAGTAAACTAAGATGTTCATCGTTTAATGTTCAAACTTAATAATAGGAAGGTTATGCTTAAGGAACATTAACTTTTCTGCCTTTTCTGCTGCCAGTCTGTTTCTCTTTTCATCATATATTAATCCAGCACTGCTAAATAATCTCTCGCTTGGTACGTTTGTTGGAGGACAGGCTAAATGTTTCCTTGCAAGTTTACTCAAGTATGGATAGATATTCTGCGTATTTTTCCACCAACTAATAGGATTGTCACATGCAGCCAGGCGTTTTTCTTGGTGATAGCTCTCGATCATTTTTACTACATCTTTTGACATCGCGTAGGTCTCGTCATTGCTGCTTGACTCAAGAAACTGAGAGACAGATTCTGTGATAGATTTGCTTGTTGAAGGTGTTGGTTCTGTCACTGAAACTTTTATTCTTTTGGTGGGTGGCGAAGCGACAGATTCAAGAGATTGAAGCTCTTCAACTGCTTTGCCAAGTGATGATTTAACTCGTTCTAATGTACTAGGTGAAAATAACTTAGCTTTGTAACGTGGATCTAAGTAGGTTGTAAGAGAGTAACTTCATACAAGAACAGCCTCTCGTCTTGTCGCTTGCATCACTTTTGCGCACAATGAACTAGTTCTATTAATATAGTAGAATTTGATAATTTCCGCTTATTAATGACGTTTTATCTCAACGGTCCACATCCGCACGACATCCGCAGTCCAAAGTGCGGATGCGAACGCGGATGCGGATGTTCCGCGGATGCGGATGCGGATGTGACCTACATCACTAATATATATATATATATATATATATATATATATACACACACAGTAAGTCCTCTTTATATGTAAACTCGATTTATGCGGATTCGTTTATACACGATCGACAAAATAGGGAACGTTATTTGGTATATGTGACCGTGATCCGCTACACGATTTAACAAACGGCCAATCGGCTGGCGGAACTATTTGCACTCGCGTATATGTAAATATGTACAGACATTCTTCGGCGCCTCAGTGCCACGTCACTGTGCGGTGCGTCGGTCAGTTTATTTTGCCGCACCATTTTTCGTCACCCAGGAAGAGCCCCAAGAAGGATGAGGTTCCACTTTAAGCAGCCTTTGGAGCCATCTCTGGTAGGTACAGTATGTACAAAATTACGTAATGTATTTTATATTCTATTATTAATGTACGTGTATAATAAGCATTATGTTCTATATAATTCTTGTATACAGCCATAAACTATATGGTTTCCATGAACACATCTATCGCGTAAATAGAGGACTTACTGTATACTATACAAAAACCGAAGTCGAATGACTATAATTCTGCGTACAAACTAAACATAGTAAGTTAATCTATATCTATCTATATTATAATAAGAGAGCTGTCCGTCTGTCCGTCTGTCTGTCCGTCTGTCCGTCACACTTTCAGAAATTTGTGAGAAAAAATTGTGAGAAAAATTCAGAAATTGTAAAAAAAATTCAGAAATTGTATTACGGGCGGAAATGTGAAGCTCAAGATTTTCATGACTGTTCTTTTCTGTAGTTTAGCAATGGGGGAAGGGTGGGGGTCGGGGTAATCGGGGATGGGTGGGGTAATGGGGACGGGTGGGGGTAATGGGGGAGGGTGTTAGCCCCCAAGTTGTATGAATGGGGGTGAGGAGGTTTTGGGAGATACCAGATTCAGAAATGTTGACACAATGTGAAGCTCAAAATTTTCACGGCTGGGTTCTTTTTTTGTAGTTTAGCCTGTCTAACCGTCAGCGAAGCGGCGGGAACTGTACTAGTATTTTATATATATATAGTAATATGTTTTAGTTTCGTTCCAGTTTGTCTAATTGTTAAACTTAATTGAACCCGTGAATGGTGTTGTCATTGTGATTTTATTCTGGTTCGTGTACTATTGAAAGTATTCTAAAATTAAGTAATTATGTACCTCTCTAACTAGTCTTTCACCAGTTTTATATTGTTTTTACTTTTTTACTTTTTATTGTTTTTAGCCACTGATCACTGATGATGGGACTTTGACTTCCGAAACGTCTGATATTAAATCTTTATAATATTGACGTGGGCGTTGATCATCCTTTTTATTCTCAAATGCTTAAATTCTTAAGAACACCCCTTTTCTACAATTATATATATATATATATATATACATATATATATTAGTGATGTAGGTCACATCCGCATCCGCATCCGCATCCGCGGAACATCCGCACATTTTCTCGCATCCGCATCCGCATCCGCATCCGCACTTTGGACTGCGGATGTCGTGCGGATGTGGACCGTTGAGATAAAATGTCATTAATAAGCGGAAATTATCAAATTCTACTATATTAATAGAACTAGTTCATTGTGCGCAAAAGTGATGCAAGCGACAAGACGAGAGGCTGTTCTTGTATGAAGTTACTCTCTTGCAACCTACTTAGATCCACGTTACAAAGCTAAGTTATTTTCACCTAGTACATTAGAACGAGTTAAATCATCACTTGGCAAAGCAGTTGAAGAGCTTCAATCTCTTGAATCTGTCGCTTCGCCACCCACCAAAAGAATAAAAGTTTCAGTGACAGAACCAACACCTTCAACAAGCAAATCTATCACAGAATCTGTCTCTCAGTTTCTTGAGTCAAGCAGCAATGACGAGACCTACGCGATGTCAAAAGATGTAGTAAAAATGATCGAGAGCTATCACCAAGAAAAACGCCTGGCTGCATGTGACAATCCTATTGTTGGTGGAAAAATACGCAGAATATCTATCCATACTTGAGTAAACTTGCAAGGAAACATTTAGCCTGTCCTCCAACAAACGTACCAAGAGAGAGATTATTTAGCAGTGCTGGATTAATATATGATGAAAAGAGAAACAGACTGGCAGCAGAAAAGGCAGAAAAATTAATGTTCCTTAAGCATAACCTTCCTATAATTAAGTTTTGAACATTAAACGATGAACATCTTAGTTTACTTTATTTTAATTACTCATTTATAAATATGCCTAATAAAACTTTAAACTATAAATAGTTATCAAGCTAATTAAAGATCTCTTTCTATAAGGGTGGAGGTTGGGGAAAGAGGTCGGTGGGGTGCATTTGAGTTGGGTTCACGTCCCGCATCCTGGTAACACAATTATGGTTTCTAATTGTGGCTGAAACTCAACAAATATAACGAATTTATTTGCAGACGAATTCACTAATTGATTTCTATATTAGTTAGATGCTTGATATTATTTTATATGTTCAGAGAAAAGTACAGCAATTATTGTACAATTAATCAATTATACTACATTATAGCTACAGCTCTCTCTATAATAACTTATTATATACGTTAAACACAACAAATCTCGAATATATCCTAAAAAATAACGAAAATGTAGACATCCGCATCCGCATCCGCATCCGCGGATGTTAAAATCAAACATCCTCATCCGCATCCGCATCCGCGGATGTGAAAAAAATGACATCCGCTACATCACTAATATATATATATATATATATATATATATATATGTGTTAGGGTGGAGTGAAAGGGAGAATTTTTTTTTTATTTGTTGATCGGTGATATGCGCAATAGTTGCCACTATATACAAATAAACTCCTTACCACTTTTCAGCCAAATATGTGTTCATCTTCAAGTCCCGCTATGGGTGTAATGTTCTCTCGAAAACATGAGTGTGAACATAGAGGATAACTAAATTTTGTATCTTTGTTACAGGTGAAAGACGACTAAGAGTGATATTATATATTACATGCAGCTCTTCGCTGATTGTATCAGATTCTCATTACAATCACCCAGAACTAACTACGAGGAGGTGGCTGCATATCGAGTTCCACCCTGTCCCACCCACCCACCCTACCATGCGAGACTCACCTGCTCATAGATTCAATTTATTTGTTTCGACAAATTTTGTGGTCAGACTTTGTCGGAAAGCTTGGCAATAATTTCCTGGATTCTATTCTCATTCTAATGAAGCCATCACGATTAACTTCTCCACAGACCGCAACAGATGCTTCTGTTACTGTTCACACTACACGCTCAACTGCTTGTGTGTGACATGGGAATTTATAAAAGTCAAGGTCTCCAATCGCTTTTTCATCACATAAAAGTTTGTAGACTGCTGTCAGACAGGTGCTTAGTGAGTGGAGGGTCAAATCTTTCTGAAGAGGTCCAATCAATCATGCTAGTGTAATGAGCCGCATCAAAGTTCAACTTTGGCACCTTAAAGTGTCGAACACCATCAATTGCCTAAGGAGACTCTCTCGCTTTCAGTATCTTTTGAACTCCCAGCTCACGGATGTGCCGGCGATTGTCTGTAAGCATTGCTGTTATTAGATTTTCCTGATGTGCAAAATGAGCAGTTCTTTATGTCACAGGATGAATAACTTTTTTAATTTCTTCCGACAAATACCTACAATTGTCAGTCATAGAGTAGAGATGCCTTGCTCCATTGGTGAAGTTCGAATTAATCTTCATTGAAAACCAACAAGGAGCATATACCTTTGCAATAAATATAGCCAGTATTACCAACGATTTTGTCGGGGTTGCAGAAACAACGTACAGTCGAAGTATTCTGTTAGCAGTAGTAAGCCATCTAGCATGAGACAGTCGATCTGGTTGACGGTCACTTAGATCACTAGAGATCTTTCCACAACTTATAGCTTTGCAGATATCCCTTAAGTACTTCTGATCAGTAAGCTCAACATCGTCCAATTCCTATGGTAAGTTGACATTAATCGGAATAAATTGAACAGGAGGCAGTGTTTCACAACTCGCAAGCTGCTTGCCAATTTTCCCGCTGAAGCATGAAGGGCCACGTGTGCCACCATCTAGATCAGTGAGTCCCAAACTTTTTGAGTCATTACCCCATTTTCACATGGCTACCTTCATAATGACCCCCACCCTACCTGTACCCCACGTAAAGCCAGTCCCAATGTTGCCATATTGTTTATTTATGCACTTTCTGTACTTTAGAAGTACGGGAAGAGTACCAAATTACCGCACTGAAAAAGCCAAATTACCCCAATGGGGTAATGTATCCATAGTTTGGGAACCACTGATCTAGATGGTGCATCAAATTTCTTATGGGCAGTTCATTTGTATACAATAAGCACACAGCTCTTTGAAGAAGTCTCTTCAAATTTTTTTCAATTATTCTGATTACTCCGCCAGACTCACCAGTGTTAACAACGGTTCCATCACAACCAACAATAATAAGAGTTTTGCTGTCAACATTATTTTGCTCAGGAAATCCATGATGCTAGCAGCAGTATCTTTTGCTGATCCTGACGGGGGAGTTACGTGACCAATGTACTTGGAGCCTGGTTCTTCATTCAGAGTTACGTGTTCTTCGTTAATAGTTGTACGGAAAAATTTGTACCCTCTTTTTACCTGTGCAATAGTTTTATCTCTACGACTATCAAAATATAGGCCTTTCAAAGAGTGCTCAACACTCTCAACAGGTTGATATTGAATTTGCTGTGTTTTCCGATACTTACTTCGTTCGCGATGAATTTTACTCTTATCGATGACTTCAGATGGATCATCCTCTTTGATATTTCCAAAATCTTCCAACAAGGTTGATGTTATAGCTGCAGTTGCTCTGTCAGAGACTCCATGCCTATCACACTCTCTAGCAACACGAGGTAAATGTTATCTCATTTTTTTTAATTCTTTGAGTATCACTATCAGACATCGATGTTGAGGGTTTTGTAGTCAAACAGTGTTTCTTCAAAGCAAATTTAGTGTCACTTACTGTACTTCCTATTTCATCTGTGTCTGTATCAGTATGCCTATCAGACATTTGCAATGTTGATAAACTATTTTCTTCAGCTTTGTCAAGTGAGTACATTCTCTGTTCCTCTCTTGCACGTCTCATTTCTCTTTTTCTCAACTTCCTTGTTTTTTCAACATCAAGACCAGCCATATACATTTTTCTATCTCTTCGTTGATCTATTAAAACTTCTCTTTCATCTAGGGGCACTCTTTTTCCCTTTGCACAAGTACTGTACAATCATCGAATTCCTTACACTTGCAAGCAGCGATGTCAAATAGCTTGGAATTTCCTTCTTCTCTGAACTTTGTAAGTTGGGCTACGTAACTTGGATTCTTATCCCAGCTTTTAAATCCTTTTAATAACTTTGAGTATTTCAAACGATAATCTTTAATCTTGTCGACACTTTTATTATTAATGGTTGATATTGAAACTCTCTGCCACAGTGTTTCAATGGCAACAGCCACTGTTTCACAGATATCTCTCTCAGGTGGTTCCTTTCCACTTTGTGGTGTCATATTGTGTCCAATTCAATTGTAATACATCATCACATCTCCACATGAAGGCAAGACATTATCTTTAAATTCACAAAGGGATCCGGAGAATACAGGACAATCAATTTTTCCTCTTGTCGTAGGTTTAGTCTTCCTCATCTTGAGAATGCTGGGATCGTCTTTTTGTCACATCCTCTCATAATAAAGCATTGAAATGCACTCAGTGTTGCCAGGTCTGAATTATATAATTTCCCTCGGTTCGCTTTTAAAATTTCCCTTTTTGGTTTAAAATTTCCCTATACAACTGCATTTAAAGTAATATGTATGAATATAGTTATTTGTGTCTCTATCGTAAGATTAAAGTATTATTTAGCAATATTGTTATGTATTTTTCAATTAATACGGTGAAACTTTGTGTTTCTGGGTATATAAATATCTATATCCACTCCTCAAAATTTCCCTATTCAGGGAATATTGGCGTTATTTGGTGATTTATTTCTCTAAAACAGGGAAATTTCCCTGTATCTGGCAACACTGAATGCCAGTTGCGAACACACAAACGCGCCAAATGAGTAACAGATGTGCCAGAAGTACAATGTTTAAACAGATTATGCTAAATCACGCAAGAATAAACACAACAGGCTTGGCATGAAAAACAGGTTAGCGTGAATCATATAAAATAAACAGCCTGTGATGTGGGGCAGGAAGATGAATTTCATTATAAAAAATATTTTGCAAGATGGATATAATATGCAACTTTTCCACATATCGCCGAAACAATTTTGAATTTATTTTTCACTCCACCCCAATATATATATATATTATATATAATTATATATATATATATTATATGTTAAAATTCTACACACAGCTACAGTACTATCAGTTACCAAAGTTGGAATACAGTGAACTTCAATTATTCTACAGCCCATCAAATCCAACTTTTGTAATCAACTGTATATACGAAGTTGTTCTAAAAATAAGTTTACAAGGTTAATTACCGATGCAGTATGCATAGTACAATAATAATGTTGGTATTACAATATTTTGTTAGGTATGTGTGGCAACACTGTACAGTGGCAACACCGTTTGTCACCACGAACCAAGAAGTTCAAGATTGCACCATCAGCTGGTAAGGTGACTGCAAAGATTTCTTGGGACCATCAAGGCGATTTGCATGTTGAATTCATGCAAAAAAGGACAACAATAAATGTCACTTCTTATTGTGAAATTTGACAGCAACTCCTCACGGCTATCAGAAGAAAACGTCCCGGGTTGCTTACTGCAGGTGTGGTGTTCTTGCATGACAATGCACGTCCTTACAGTGCAAACCAAACACGGCAACTTTTGGAATCGTTCCACTGGGAAATCATGGATCATTTCCCCCGATAGTCCTGACCTTGCACCAAGCGACTTCCATTTGTTTCCAGCCCTAAAGGAACATCGCAGAGGTAAACGATTTCAAGACGACCCTGATGCAAAAGCGGCCGGACGAAACTGGTTAAAACTAAGGATCCTATATTTTACTCGACCGGTATCGAAAAGCTTGTCCCACGCTACGACAAATGTTTGAATCTGTTTAGCGATTATGTAGAAAAGTAGTAATAAGTTGTTGTTGAAATACTTGTAATAATTACTTGCCTTGTAATAAAATAGTTTCTTCAAGACATCTTGTAAACTTACTTTTTGGACAACCCTCTTAATAATCAGTCAGAAGCGCTAGAAGCTATCACAGCGGTCAGAAAAAATAAGAGGGACCATTGTTCTAACTCCTCATTATTATTACTAGTATTATCGAGATTCGAACCCTTGACCTCGGTGTCTTCACTTCGCTCATAGGAAAATGGCGTTACCCACTGAACTACTGACGCTGGCATTCGACTGTACTTACATGACATTATATAGGCAGACAAAGGTTTGTTCTGTAAAATGTTACATCTATCGAGTTTTAATAAGTTTTCCAAATGAGTAAATGCTGACTAGTGAATTGAGGCAATAACAGAAACTCAGGTTTAATTCGAATTCAAACAGATAACACTATTCAACAACATTTTTTTTCTCAGATGATAGTAGTTGTTTCTTTTGCATTTTTCATCTCTGTTACGAAAATGATAACGAAATTTTGCTATCACGTCAGGTTTTCGAGAAATTTGGGGCTCAATTCTTGGCGAAATTTGTATATAGATGATAAATTGAACAAATTATTAAAACTGCATCTACCCCAAAGCTGAGAGTAACCCAGCAGAAAATGTTTTAGTTTGTGTAGGATGATGTAATTTCTGCTCCTGACACGTTCAAACCTGTTGTAACATGTCAATTTTCCTTCTGGGTTGTCTATCATAGAAGACCACTTGCAGTTCTGAATCATTCAGTTTGCCGCAAGCTGCTTCATAGCGCGGGTCTGTTCATGTGAGTAGTATGCCCACAAAATGGACGAGTTCAATGCAATTGCAAATGTTGCAAGATGTCGCAAGAATGCAAACCTCTCCTCCCTTTATTGCAAGGCACCCATAGTGCCACCCCATCCCCCTTTGTTGCAAGGCACCCATAGTGCCAACCCCTCCCCTTGTTGCAAGGCACCCTCCTAAAGGGGGAGGGGGTTACTGCAAGAGCAACGAGGGGTTATGCAACTTGGAGGCGGAGTTATCCCCCAAGTTGCAATGAACTCCCGCTGGGGGAGACCTGTTTGGGGGATAAGTTGGGACGGCCTCACCCGCCAAAGGGGTATCCCTAACCTAAGAGAGAGGAGGAGAGGTGTTCGCTTGACAGGAGCCAAGCGCATATTAAGACTTCAGCCGAGCGGCCGTTGTATTATAGGGCCCCTAATCAGCCAGTCGGCTTACTCAGCCAGTACCTCCAGGCATCATCAGCCAGTTGGCACAGTATATA
>JAJOZX010001542.1:720000-822500 GCA_023014485.1 Bathynomus jamesi | reverse complement strand
AACATGTACAAAGCGGAACCAGTGTCCGTTAAATAAGTCCTAATGGCTACATTTTAGTTACAAATGTATATACAGCTTTACATAATATGGATATACACCTTTACACAATACAGCGGGTGCTAATATATGGGAACCTTTTTTTATCTGTCTGCATACACTTTATCGTTCATCTCTGTATCGCACAAATCGAATAATTTTTTAAAATTTATAAATCCCTTCCCACATGACATGTGCAGGAGAAATGAAATGCAATACAAGCCGAACGTTTCGCTATAATATCCTTGAAAACGGTATGAGTTCCAAACAATCTCAGGTACATGTAATTGCGCAATAAACTGCACAATCAGAGAATCATTCCAGGGCTGAATGCCGAGTGAATCAAAATAGTACATCTAATATACTATTTCAGAAATGAAGCCTTATATATATATATATATATATATATATATATATATATATATTACAGGGTGGGGCACGGGAATCAAGTGTTTTTTGAATAGCTAGTAATCGGCCATTAGGAATGGGAGGGGCGTGCGGTAGGTAGCATTCCATTCCTGGGTTCATAGCATTTAACTTTAACTAACACTCACCTTTATCTTTCAGGTGCCATCATGGAGCAGTGGACGTTAGAACACCGCATGTTCGCGTATGATCATTTTGTTAGGAGTGGCGAGTCAGTGACAGCAGTTCAGCGTGCGTTTCGCCGCAGATTCAACATTCATCGAAATGACTCTGTTCCCGCTCGTGACACAATCTTACGTTGGGTTAACAATCTTCGAACAGGAGGCTCAATAATGAAAACAAAACCGAAGGGGCCGCAACGCACTGTGCGTACTCCAGAGAACGTTGAAAGGGTCAGACAAGCGATGTTGCAAAGCCCAGGCCGCTCTGCTCGGAGACATTCAGCTGCACTCGGAATCAGCAATCGTACTGTTAGACGGATTTTGCATGAAAATTACATTTTCACCCATACAAGTTAGCGATGGTGCAGGAATTGAATGTAAACGATTGCCCCCAACGACTGAAATTTGCACAGGAAATGCTTGCACTTTATGAGCAGAATGAAAACATGATGGTGGTAATGAGTGATGAAGCCCATTTCCACCTTAATGGGGCCGTCAACAATCAAAACTGTCGGTATTGGGCTGCTGAAAATCCGCGACAACTCCATGAAAAACCGCTGCATAGCCCTAAGGTTACAGTTTGGTGCGCGGTGGGAAAGTTGGCGTCATCGGTCCCTATTTCTTCGAACAAAATGGGGTTACCGTTACCATAACATCTGGGCGTTACATTGAGATGGTGAACACCTTTTTCATCCCTGAGTTACGAAGAAGGCGTATTGCTCGTCGACATTTGTGGTTTCAGCAAGATGGGCCACGCCACACACCGCCAGAGCGTCAATGGCTGTTCTTCGCCCCCTGTTTCCCAACCATCTCATTTCGAGATTTGGTGACATTGCATGGCCCCTCGGTCCCCTGACTTGTCCACATGTGACTTCTTTCTATGGGGTACCTCAAGTCACGTGTCTACGAGGACAAGCCCCGTACATTAGATGCATTGAAGGAAGCGATCCGTCAACAAATCATCCAAATCAACAGAGACCTGCTGGGAAGAGTGGAGGCCAATTTTCGTAAACGCCTTCAACAATGCGTCGACGGCCAAGGACATCATATGCCAGATATAATTTTCGGTACATGATTATTATGACATGAAATGCTATGTTCTTACGAATGTTGTCCTACCAATATTTTCTTTACAAAAATAAATATCATTTTCCTGATTATTCCAAAACTTGGTTCCCGTGCCCCACCCTATATATATATAATATATATATATATATATATATATTATATATATATATATGTAACAGTTTTTTTAGCGCACACCTACAGGTCGCTACAATTGGTGTAGAACAATGCGGTTTTCACCATCCGATGCGTCTTTTTATTGTGCAGTGTCCATGCTAAAAAAAAAAATTCCCAAACATAAATCCTTCCCCCCACTTTTAGGGTACAGTTCTTCCCATTTCTTCATTTTTAATCATAATTTTGGCACAAATGGGGGAGGGGTGGGGTAATGGGGGAGGGGGTGGGGTTATGGGGAAACTCAGAAAAATAGATGCGATATATATATATGTAACCAAAAAAAAATTAAAGTAAATCCTTTGCACGGTGCCAGCCCCTTCCCCCCTTGGGGGTAATGGGGGAAGGGTGGGGTAAATGGGGGAGAGGGGTGGTGGAGGGGGTATTGGGGGAGAGGGGTGGGGTAATGGGGGAGGGGGTGGGGTTAATGGGTGGTGGGTTAATGGGGAAACTCAGAAAAAAATTGGTGGGGTAAATGGGGGAGGGGGTGGGGTAATGGGGGGGGGAGGGGGTTAATGGGGAAACTCAGAAAAAAAAATGATAACCAACATCGATTCCGGTCAGGAAGATCATGCTTATCACACTAATGGAACACTATAACAATATTATTGATGCACTCGAAACAATGAAAACTATGATTTGGCGGGCCATAAAACTATAGAAATGACGCAGTCATGAAAATCTTAGGCTTCAAATCCGAGCTCATTGTATTAAGATTTGTGAAGCTTTAGATTTTCATGGCTGCGTTCTTTTCTGTAGTTTTATTGAATGAATAATTGGTTTGTGCCAGTAACTGGAAGGCGCAGGCACCCCAATTACTGAGGCCCAAGGTGAGAGGAATAGGAATGATATCCAGATAAAGGGCTACTGATGTTCAAGGGCCCCCAGTTACTGTCGGTTCAGGTATTGGTCAATAAAACTATAGAAATGAACGCAGTCATGAAAATCTTAGGCTTCAAATCCGAGCTCATTGTATTAAGATTTGTGAAGCTTTAGATTTTCATGGCTGCGTTCTTTTCTGTAGTTTTATGAATGAATAATTTGGTTTGCCAGTAACTGGAAGGCCGCAGGCACCCCAATTACTGAGGCCCAAGGTGAGAGGAATAGGAATGATATCCAGATAAAGGGCTACTGATGTTCAAGGCCCCCAATTACTGTCGGTTCAGTTATTTGGTCAATAAAACTATAGAAATGAACGCAGCCATGAAAATCTTAGGCTTCAATCCGAGCTCATTGTATTAAGATTTGTGTGAAGCTTTAGATTTTCATGGCTGCGTTCTTTTCTGTAGTTTTTATTGAATGAATAATTGGTTTTGCCAGTAACTGGAAGGCCGCAGGCACCCCAATTACTGAGGCCCAAGGTGAGAGGAATAGGAATGATATCCCAGATAAAGGGCTACTGATGTTCAAAATAAATACGCCGTAGGCCCAATTCAGCCGAAGCACCGCAGATCTAGCAAAAATCGGCGCGTAGCGCCGACCTTTTGCTAGTTTTTCCCTATTTTTAAATAGATTGCAAACCAATGAAATCCCCTCAACTCCCACAATGTCGGTGTTAACGATAATCCCGTACCAGTTTCTCGTATTTGGCTGCTTCAATATTTTCATTCTTCGCAAACACACCGATAAATTTTGAGCGTGTGAAACAGTCACTTTCATACTCTCTGGAGTGTATTCGCGTCCATTTTAAAATCTGTTCCACGTTCCTGAAACGATCAACTTCTATTAGTGCCTTGTGATTCGAGGTACACGAGTAACTTATAGGGCGTCTATAGGCTTGGCAAATTCCAACCTGACTAAGATATTCCCGCTCTGCTGTGGGACTTAAATGCTTATTTGCGCCAGCAGACAAGTCAGGCGTAATATCAAATGAATAAATGTTAAATTCTTCGACAAATTCTTTCTGCGTTACACCCAACCCAAGTTCGTCACAGCACCTGTATATTGAGCCAGACTACTATATCCTCTTGCGCAGAGCGGGAACACAGCGTCTGATGAGTAGTCCTTAGTCATGGTCCCTCCAAGCGATGCCATTTACGTATAGAGTAATATTTTTAAGGCCGAAATTCTCGAATTTAAAGGCACTCTTTTTAAATTTCCATTCGTCGAGGCGTGGTCCTGCATTCCAATTAATATCCATTTAGGTAGGACTCCAGGGTCACGTTTTGTAGTGCTTCGAGGCCAACCCGGCGGGCACCGAGTATAGTTTGACCTGTACCCTGTTAATTGGGTATTTTACTGTGGCGTGTATAAGTCTTTCTCAATTCTATTTGTTTCGGGACTTAATTTCACTCGCGTATACGCAAATAGGTCTCCATGATGTGAATCACAACGGGTTTCGCGCCCTCTTCTTGATCAGACCCAGATTTATGCAGATCTCAGGAATCGTGCGGGTAAGCTTCAACTTCATATCCACCCCGTTCATAAGCAGTTTCTCCTGGAATGTGAAATCTGTATGAAGACGTCCAAAACATTCGTATATCTTTTTTTTAGAATTTTTAAATCTATCCTTTTACCATTTTCATCTTTAGTATGATAATATTCTCGGCGTCGGGTTGAAAAAGTGTCCTTCGTCTTTTGAAAAGTTGAGGACTTTTCCAGATAGGCTCGTAGGTTGTAGTACCCCGTTCCTGCCGAGATGTTAACCTGGTTTAAATACACCTCACACTGGCTGAATATGGAGTGTAAAAAGTTGGTTTCAAGGTATGCTGAGTAACTATCATCGCAGTCCGTTCCATCTGAATGAGCTATACGCAATTTAGCGTACATGTGCATGCAGCTCGGGTAAAAAAAAGTAAGGGCCTGAGCTGGGTATCACGAATTCAATTCTATAGGGGCACTGGGCGAACTAATTGTGTTTAATGGGTTAATTGTAATAAAGTCGCTATGCTCAATAGAGACCTGAGTGGGGGGCATATCAAAGAGGGACAGTTCCGATTTACAGCATTGTGAACTACACGGATGGATGAAACGCGCCATGACGAGTCAGAAATAGTGCCACCGCCCTCGACAAGTATTAGTCAGCCTATGATTCGTGAGAGTAGTCTCCTCAGCTTATATCAGTTAAAAAAATGATCAGCCATAGGTTTTATACGCTTAGAACACTTCTTTTTTGATTTCCTTTTAGGTTTAGCGCCACGTGATGGTAACCCCTTCTTCCTGGCAGATCTCTTCTTTCCGCCACCACGCATTTTTCTCTTTGCATCTTTGATGATTTCGTCCCGTGTACGTTTTAAATGTTTTTTTAGAGCTTCTTTAGGCTTAGTTCCGCCCATTATGTCTTCTGCCGTGTTAAAGCCTGTTTGTAACGCCTTCCGCCCTAGGTACCTGGCACCCCTCTTCAACAGTGGGACAGCGGTGCGTAGTATGGATGAAAAAATGGATCCAAGTCCACTCCCACGCTGGTATCTCACTCCTTGGTAAACTGTGAATGGTCTTCGGGTCATTATAAACGGCGAAAGTGTAGTTTCACTGTTAAGCTCCCATCAACGAATAGGAAATTTTTTCCCTCAATCGTTCTTATATATATCGAGATGTTGGTTAATAGATTAGTCGCAACATTCACATAATGGGGCTTGTCATATGTAATGCTCAAACTTTTCCCTCTATGGTTGGGGATGCGTGCAATGCGCAGCAGGCGCGCCTGGGTGTCCCCAACAAATTAGTGCTCTACGATATTGCTGTAAATATAGCACATGTTTGGGGGCGGAGAGCTTTCACCCAATTTCTCCATCTTCAATTGATACATTAAGCTGGACAAGTCATGCTGTGCCTCGTGAAAGGTATCTCTTTGGAGAGCTGTGCTATATCGGCCCTCAGCCACAATTGTGAACAGCTCTTTATCTTTAATATTTCTACTAAGCGTTGACTTTAACTTCAATATGCATGCAGGCGTGTCTATGTTTACGACTTCAAAAAGTAAATCGCTTGTCAGGTACGACTTTTCAAGACTCTTGTTTAACCCCGTCACAATGTCCATGGCTGTATCATAA
Source organism: Bathynomus jamesi (assembly GCA_023014485.1). NCBI lineage: Eukaryota > Metazoa > Arthropoda > Malacostraca > Isopoda > Cirolanidae > Bathynomus > Bathynomus jamesi. Next base: position 816,646 of record JAJOZX010001542.1, on the reverse strand, counting down.
TGCCCGATTCCTAGCGATACATTTGTGCTATAGTACCGTTCCTCACCGAACAGGACTGAACGCATAGTATTGTCTAAGGTTATGCCTAATTTTTCGCACTCATCGATTCTTCTAAGGATCAGAAATATGATTTGCTCATTTTCAAGAGTTAAAAACCTGAATTTTTCTACAGATTCCATCTATAACACGTCACACCCCTAAGTGGGTCATTTACAAAATATTACAAATTTTGAGTGCTGCTCCTTATATTTTGTTTTCTTCTTCCACAGAACCGTGAATGACGACGATGTACAGCACCCCATCATCGATATCACAGACGAACCCGTTGACCGTGCAGTTGTGATCACAGAATCCATCCCCGCTGACGAATCCCCACCAGCGACACCTGTAGCACGCCAGTTCAAAGCGGAGGCATGATGAAGAGCCCACCACGTCAGGTATAAAGTGCGCCAGGATTGAGCCGGTTGTTAGACCACCAGTAATAGAGCCCCAACCTTCTACGTCTTATGACACAATTCCCACAATAGTACCTTCTTCAAATATACCCCTTTATTCCTGTTCAATTCCGGGTACATCCTCCACAGCGGCTTCTCGTTCTGTTGAGGATGGCATAACATTCGAGTTGGTGAGCACCGCTACCCCCACCCCAGCCTTGACTAGAAATCGGTATATAGTCAGAGTTGATCCTAGATCCATGTATAGCAATGGTGTTGAACACGGACTACGGCGCATAGTTGAACGTATTTAGAGTTTGCCCTTCAGAACCGGACGAACGTGAAGTCAGGACGAGGCTGTCCTTCGGATTCGGGTCAGATGACGGAGATGTAGATGATTTTTGGGTAGTAATACCGTTCAGACGCTTGGCAGCTGAAGATATAGAGTATATATTAGGCCGTATAATGCAGGCCTCTCAAAGTAGTATAGCCTTCAATATGGACAACTTCACGGTAAATATTGACCGTGTATTCCGTGTTGCGGGTCATAGTGCCACACCTTATACTCTTAACTTCAATTCTCAGGCTATTTATAGACGGCATATAAACGCCGATCGTGGTTGCGGCTTTATAGCAGTAGTCTTGGCCCGTATGTTTACTGTACTAAATACACGGGTCAAAAACATTTGGTTGCCTACGGTAGTGGAGCGTGCCCGTAAACTAGCTGTAGACTGTAAACTTGAATTTGAGTGTAATATGGGTCCTGAAGAGCTGAGAAGGGTAGAACAGGAAATGAATGCTCGTATAGTTGTATTTGGAATGGATGATCGTCGTAGGACTGTGTATGTTTTTAAAAGCAGTGTGAGAGATCGTACAAGACCCCTACTTATTTTAGGGCTGTCAGGAACAACATATCTACCCATCCGTAATATAAGGGACCTTTACGCGAGTTATGATAAAAGTCGAAAATATGGACGACATGATTTGTGTAAGGGATGTATCGAGTTTGCGGATGATATAGTGAAACATTGTAAAGATTGCCACATGGTATGTGAGCAGTGTAAAAGCTCCAAATGTGAAAGCCGTGTAGTTGAAGCTGAGAAGAGGGATTGTGATGTGTGTAGACGCACATTTTTCAATAATAACTGTTTTGAGCTCCATAAATCAATTGGCACGTGCAGGAAAATGAGAATCTGTGAATGTGGTATGTTTCATATGATGGATAATTGGGGAAAGTTTGAGCACAAATGTGATGAAATTCACTGTTCTACATGCCATGAGAAATATAAGGCGGTTGGAGTAAAGCATGTATGTTATATGAAAGACGCCAAGCCTAAAAACAGACCTTGTATAACTGTGTACTACGATATAGAAACATATACGAATGCTGAAACCAAAGAGGTTATTCCACATTTACTTGTAAGCCAGACTATCTGTGATGAGTGTATGGAGAGCGAGTGTGATGAGTGTCACAAATGTGGTAAACGGACAAACGTTTTTAAAACGAATGCCCACGATAGCCCTGTGAAACTCTTTGTGTCCTATATTGTCAAGTTAGCGGACAAGTTCAAAAAAATGACTGTGTATATTCTCGCCCATAACGGGGCAAAATTTGACACACAGTTCCTTTATAAGGAGTTGCTTGAGCACGAGTCATCTGAGATATTTACAGGTGATCCCTTGAAAAGAGGCAACAAACTAATACAGATGCAAATAAGAGGTAATGTACAGTTTAAAGACACTTTATTATTCACACCTTGTAAATTAGCAAAGCTACCAAGGTGATGGGCGTAGCCGCTGAAGTTTCAAAAGGATATTTCCCTTACACATTCCTCACTAGCGAAACTTTAAATTACGTAGGACTACCTCCACCCAAACATTACTTTAACTATGAATGTATGAGTACAGATGAACGTGAAGATTTTGACCGATACTACAACAGTTTTAATGAATGTAATCCTTATAATATAGCTGATGAATGTGAGCGTTATTGCGTGAATGATGTGCGCGTGCTTAGAGTATGTTTCCAGGCCTTTAGAAGGATGTACATAGTCGTTTCAAATGCGATCCGTTGCAAGTCGCAACCACCATCGCCTCATTATGTTTTACGGTGTTCAAGAATAACTTCATGCCTAAAGACACCTTAGCCGTTATCCACAGAAACAATCCCCGCAGTTATGGGCACAAGGCTATTTACTGGCTCATACACCTACAGCAGCAGACAGGTGTATACATAAAGCATGCCCGCAACACGGGTGAAGTACCCATTAAGGTTAATGGTCGTGTTTTTGGGTTGATGGTCTAAGTGAAAACCGTGCCACTGGTGAGAAGACTGTGTACTCCTTTAACGGTTGCTGGTGGCACGGATGCCCCGTCCTGAGTGTGGAATCGTAGGAGATATCCACGGTAGATCTCCTGCCGACAGTCTTGCGTGGACCCGCGCCCGCGATCAACTTATAGGCTCCCAGTTCACTCACAAAGTCTTGTGGGAGCATGAGTATGATGCACGGATGGAAACAGATGGACAGTACCGTGAAGAAATAAACACGATCAAACGTTCAATGGTGCTGGATCCTCTCAAATGCGGTGATAGCTTGTTCGGAGGGCGTACAAATCCCTTCAAGCTATACTTTCCGTCTACGGAGGGCGTGAAACTCCATTACTACGACTTCTGCTCTTTATACCCCTACGTGATGAAGAACAATCCGTACCCCGTAGGTGCACCTGAAAAAATGGTGGGTCCCACCATACCAACCATCGAGGAGTTTTCAGCTAACTTGAATGAGCGCTACTTTGGACTCTCTTTCGTAGACGTGCTCCCCCTCGCGATTTATGGATGCCGATCTTACCCGTCGTTATAGATCACAAGCTCATGTTTCCCTGTGCGTGAAGTGCGCAGAAGAGAACAACGGTGATTGTGACCATACAACCCACCAGCGTAAGATCAGGGTGTATATACAAGCCCTGAGCTGGCCCTAGCCGTTCGCCATGGGTATAGAATAATGAAGATACATGAGGTGTGGAGGTTTCAGAAGCTACCCAACCTTTTCACACCATATATAAACGCTTTTTTGAAGGATAAGGTTGAGGCGTCAGGATATCCGCGAGGGGTTGATACCGAAGATGAAAAAACGGCTTATATTCAGCGTTACCGTGCCCATGAAGGTATACAGCTTGACCGATCCCAAATTGTTAAGAATCCTGGCAAGCGCTTTAGTGCAAAGTTGTGTCTAAACAGTCTTTGGGGAAAGTTTGCGCAGAATACCGGCAAAGGGAACGTCCATTTGGCACAAAGTTATAGTGAAGTCTGGGATTATGCCAACGCCCCGATAAAGAGGTTATGGAGATCGTGAATGTAGGTAATACTTACATAATAAAGTACAACAATACCGAATTGGCCACAGATACCTCACGGGTTACAAACATACTGTAGCCAGTTTCACAACGGCCTACGCCCGCATCAAACTTTGGGGCCTATTGCACTCTCTTGGACGGAGGGTGTTGTACGCTGACACAGATAGCGTGATATTCACAGCGAGGGAAGGTGAATACATGCCCCTATTGGGAATTCCTCGGAGAGTTGACTGATGAGATCAAGGATGAGTATGGATGCATACGCGACTCGTTTGTCTCAACAGGGCCAAAAACCTATGGGGTACGGGTGAGGTAGGGGATGATATGAAGTATATCGTGAAGGCTAAGGGTATCACGCTTAACCATGCGAACCGTCGAGTCGTTAACTTTGACTCGTTGAAGGATCTAGTGTGCTTGGATGATGATGAGGGTGACCAGCTACCCCAACTGACTGTGGGGACGCACAATTTTCGGGCGCAGAAACTGGGGTGTGTGAAGGAACTTAGGGGCACGAAGGTATGCCGTAACACCTATAGGAAGCGTTACCAGGTGCCTGGTACCTATGATACCGTACCCTTTGGCTACCTTAATCCTTGATTGTATTTATATATATGTGTATTGATATGTTTATTTATCACGTATATTTGTTTCAATTAAGGTTTCATTTTCTCCTTTGCGTGCGTGTGTGTGTGTACAGTAAAAAGCTAAGCTCCGCCCACTGTAAGATCGGCAACGTGAGTCCTGCCGACCTGAGCATATCTCTATCCCTGCGTGCTCAGTTGACCTCTGCATACCCTTGAGCTCAGACGTGTATTCTCCCGCGTAGAAAAAATAGTAATGGCTACCTTTAATATTGCGTGTTCAACGTTTATGAAGTGGTATTCGGCAAAGTGCCAAGATGTGGTGGATACTGAAAAACTCCCTATTCCCCCCTCCTTTGATACTTTTAAGGCTACATTGAGCCGCGCGAAGGACCAAGATGTTCAAATACTCTACGGGTATTCTGGCGAGGGCATTGTAGGATTTCGTAGTACAAACGATGTATTGAAGTATGTTGTAGACCTAACCTTTATAAAGGCTCACATATACCGCGAAGTAGAAGAAGCAACACGTTCAGAAGATAAGCAACGGTTATGGATAGTGAGTCTTGTTGATGAGTGTGACAAGCGATATTATGTCATGTTACACCATACCGACTACTCGTACCCTACGGTTGAGAATGTAAATCTTGTCATCATGGAGAATCTTAAGTATTTTTACCACTATATTAATATATATCATGACGAGGTTTGTAGTGAGGTTGTGGCTAATGGGCTGTGAGTTTTTAACAGACTTTAGAGACGAGTATCGCTTGTTAAACAAAAAGGATAAATATGGGCATATGTTTCTCTCAAATAGTGCACCGGATTGTGAAGATGTTTAGTTTGTGGAAATGAACGTCTGGTGAGTGATAAAACATTAAAGCCGGTATTGTTTCATGTAGCGGAAAATTCTGTTTGTCCAAGAGCACAAGTGTTCGAACAAGCCTGTACACGCTTCAGCAGTTTATGGTGTGACTCCCCCCCAGCGAGCCGCCCACCCGTGTACCTCACGAAACACACGAGTTCGAACAAACCCGTACACGTTTCACCAGCGTGACTCACTCCGCCCGTCGAGCCGATCCGTCCACCTGCGGCTCATAGTCATCTCAGAGCTTGAACCGTGTGGACGTGCGAATACGATGGAACTTCCTTTGAGAAGCATTCTCAACGCCTCGTACGATGTCTCCGTGACGAAGTCATTGCGCGTGTTCAGGCGTGAAACCGGCACCATTAACTATGTACTTGAAACGATTTGCAGGCAAGCAAACTCTGGTAAACGTAATGTTATTATTTAAGTGTTGAGGAGATGAATAGATCTTCGTGATAGTTGAGAAGTGGGAGAGGACCGTTATAAAATACCTGCAGGTGTAGGTACAAGAAGAGAGCAGATTAGTGACCCCCTCATATGCCGTTGTTTGCACGTTGTGTATAAATAACGAACAGCCATGCATTGATATACGACTGATGTGGAAGAATGCTCTGATAATAACGTTCTTGTCCCTACGCGAAACCGTTTCATCCTCGACAGAATGTTTGAAATCGTGGATTCCGCAAGCTGAAGCCTATATTAGACGCTCGTGTTACGGATATGATTTATTTTGACACGGTTCTTGAATACGCATACACCGCTCTGCTCGACGGATTTATCGAATGTAGGAATGAACAAGGCGAGAATGGTCTAGAGCTGGATGCATATTTAAAAGGTTTAGATTCTTCGAAATATCCTGAACTTTGGTACAAAGCACTTGAGCGGTACAGGGCAGAGCTTGTCTAACTGTTCACCCTGAAGAGCTGTACCTCTATATAATGAATAGCTGTCGTTACGACTTGGAAGATTATTTCAATTGCCGCTATGCAGAGTGAAGAAGAGTTCACGATTGAAAAGCTCGGGACGGTAAGAAAAAACCCTCGATTGGAAAGGCGTGTTTATAAACTTGTATTTAATAATGATGTTGTGGTTAACGATGACTCTTTGTGCGTGCTTTTGATTGTATTCTAGCCGTGTTTAAAGATAACTTGCCAACCGAATGTAAAGTGGCACAAAAATAGTATTGAACGATATGAAAGCCATTTATGTCGAGTATAGGCATCCGTAAGTTAAACGGTGAAGTGTTGCTTGGACGGTTTTACGCGTGTACAAAGTAATAACGATGTGAATGTAGACTCGATTACGTGTGAGTTTAGCGTTTTGCGCCGTAGAACATAAAGGATGTATATTATTTATTAATTGTGTATATATATTTCCTGTACTAATATGCAATTGATTATACGTTTCGTATATTATATTTTTATTATTTATATATATATATATATATATATATATATATATATATATATATATATATATATGGTGTCCCATAAGTCCGGCATCATAGGAAAAATAATTAAAAAAGACAAAACAAAAGCTTTTATTTACAGAACGTGCTCAATATGTCCACCATTGTTTTCAATACACAAATTCAGATGTGATATCCAGTCAGCAAGCACACGGTGAATGATGTCAGGAGTAATGGTGTTACATGCTCCAATAATGCGCTGCCGCAAATGTTCAACACTCCTAATTTTCTTTGCGTATACCAGCGCTTTCAAGTGGCCCCAGAGATAAAAATCTAGTGGCGTGAGATCCGGGCTTCTAGCTGGCCATTCCACAGGCCCTGGACGTCCTATCCAATGTCCAAGGAATTGTTGGTACAGGTATTCCCTTACTTGGGTGCTGTAATGTGCAGGAGCGCCGTCTTGCTGGAACCATGTTGGGAAATTTCCTTCTTCGTTCAAGACACTGGGAAATGCTTCTTCCTTTAACATACGTAGGTAGGTGCCTTCAGTGACATGTTCATCGGAAAAGAGGGGGCCTATGATGCGATCCTTCCAAATGCCACACCATACCATCACCCGAGATTCATCTTGTTCCTTTGAAGAGGTATACCAGTGAGGGTTGTTTTGAGACCAGTAGCGGGTGTTCTGTCGATTTACCTCACCATTTCCATAAAAAACCAGCCTCGTCACTGAACAGAATGGTGGACGGGAAATTGGCATCCCGAGCATATGAATTATGATTTGTAGAAATAGAAAAAATGAATTTCTCCTATGATGCCGGACTTATGGGACACCCTGTATATATATATATATATATATATATATATATATATATATATTTCCTGTACTAATATGCATTTCATTATACGTTTCGTATATTATTATTTTCAATATATTTAATTATTTAATATAACTATATATTTTTTTTTTCCTGTACAAATATATTGATAATACAACGTTTTGTATATTTTTTATTATATATTTCCCGTTCGTGTTTCTTATGCTATTATTATTTTTGATCATATATATATTCCACTGTATATTTATTATATATTCATCGTCCGTATGTTATTATTATTTTTGATTATATATAGTCCATTGTATATTTATTTTCTATATATTTCCATTAATTCGCCTAAATGAACAGAATGATGTAATGGTGTTTTATTTAATTCTTTTGGTTGTACACGGTATTTAATTATATCAATTGGCTGGCTTCTAAAGCGGATTTCTAAACCAGAATATATGCATTAATTAAATAAATAGCGCTATATGGCAACTCAACCTGTACACCTGAACAAGCCATTTACGCCTTCTAAGTCAACTGGCGGATTAAGCCAAATATATTCTTTAATTAAATAAATAGCGCAAACTGGCAACTCAGCTAGGTACGCCAACTGGCGGATTAAGCCAGAATATATGTTTTAATTAAATAAATAGTGCAAACTGGCAACCCAGCCTTCTAAGCCACCTGGCTGATTAAGCCAGAATATATGCTTTAATTAAATAAATAGCGCAAACTGGCAACTCAGCTAGGTACGCTAACTGGCGGATTAATCCAGAATATATGCTTTAATTAAATAAATAGCGCAAACTGGCAACTCAGCTAGGTACGCCAACTGGCGGAATAAGCCAGAATATATGCTTTAATTAAGTAAATAGTGCAAACTGGCAACCCAGCCTTCTAAGCCAACTGGCTGATTAAGCCAGAATATATGCTTTAATTAAATAAATAGCGCAAACTGGCAACTCAGCCAGATAAGCCAGCTGGCTGATTAGGGGCCATATAAGACAACGACCGCTCGGCTGAAGTCTTAATATGTGTGCTTGGCTTCTGCCAGGCGAACACCTCTCTTCCTTTCTCTCCTTCTCTTTCTTTCTCTTGGGGGATAACTCCGCCTCCAAGTTGCATAACCCCTTGCTGCTCTTACAACATTCCCCATCCCCTTTGTTGCATAACAACTTGCAACATTCCCCCTTTGTTGCATAACCCCCTTTTCGCAATATTGCAACATTTGCAATTGCATTGCACTCGTCCATTTTGCGGGCATACTACTCACGTGCAGTGAAGTTTGATTTTATAGTTTTTATTTCCATTTACCTAATCATTTAATTGTGCAGGTATTACACAACATAGCGCCTTGAAGGAAAAAAGGATAATTAAAAATGTCGCGTAAATGTGTGAACAATCCTAACAGTTTCTTTTATGTGTGCGGTGATTACATGATACAAGATCATAAAAGAAACATTACTCCCTTAATTAAAAAAGGTTATGAGCTCCAATTTGGCTGCAAAATCGGGGATCAAGATAAAGTTTGGGCTCCCCATATATGCTTTGCGCGTTGTACTCTGACCCTCATGGGTTCGTTAAAAGGTACGAGTACCTCTATGCCATTTGCAGTCCCCATGATTTAGAGAAAGCAAAAAGATCACGTTAAAGATTATTTTTGTTTAACTAAGGTCAATGGTTTTTCCTCGAAAAATAAGATGAAAATTGAATATCCGAATCTGCCTTTCGCAATACGACCAGTTGTTTGCAAACGATACCAGTATGTCCGTTTTTCGCAAACGCCAAAAAAATATATCAAAATTCTTTTCTATGACTGATGATCTTTCTTTCTTTCTTTTATGACTGGTGATCTTTTCTTTTTGTAATGACATTGGTAGTTTGATGATGGCCCTAGGACACGAGCATAAACCTTTAGAATGGCGACTTTTCATCGATTCGTCAAAACTTAGTTTGAAAGCTGTCCTGTTGCATACTGGAAATATCTGTCCTTCAGTTCCAGTTGGACAGGCTGTCCATATGAAAGAGTCGTATGAAATATGGAATTTCTCCCGAATAAAATAAATTACAAAAGATACAACTGGCATATCTCTTGATCTCAGTCATTGGACTGCTTCTTGGTTTACAGCTTAGATCTACAAAATATTGGTTTTGTTTGTGAATGGACAGCTGAGCAAAATATTTTCATTATACTGTTAAGAACTGTTCACCTCGTCAATCTTTCACTGCTGGACAAAAAAAAATATTGCGTTCCATAAATTGGTGGATCCTGGAAAAGTTTACTTGCTATCTTTACACATCAAACTAGGATTGATGAAAAATTTTAAAGCAATGGACAGAGCAGGAGATGGATTCCAGTACTTGATTAGTGATGCCAAAGTAAAAGAGGGAATTTTCGTCGGTCCACAAATACTGTAAATGAGTTAATGAAAGATGGAACCTTTGATGAAGTCCTGAATGAATCTGAAAAAACAGCTTGGAATGCTTTTAAAGCAGTGACCCCGAATTTCTTAGGCAACAAAAAATCGCCTAACTATGCAAAATTAGTTGATGAACTTCTCCAAGCTTACGGTCACTTAACTATCCTCTGGTAAGAGGATGGGAAGGTTCAGTCAGCTAATCCCTGATATAATTAACTTCTAGGTGTATATAAACTCTGTTCTCTGTTTATGCGGTCATTACCAATTGACAAGGGCTCGCGAAGAGCTGAAACTGTATTGGTGTTAAAGAAATAAAAATTTAAGTCTTCCTGAAGAGTGTTTTCCTTCTATATATATATATATATATATATATATATATATATATATATATATATATATATATATATATATATATATATATACACTATATATATATCATCGATAGATAGATAGGTAGATAGATAATCCTAACAAGATGGACGTTGATGGAAAAATATTATTACTTACAAAATTAAAATGAAAATTATTTTATTACTTTAATGTAAATGTATCCGATAATCAATACGCCTTTTGTGAAGACTAAAAGTAAAGGAATATAATGTGGCACTAAAATACACTGAAATTAAAATGATAATTTCCTGTGAATGCGCGACCAATTTTCTTACCTTTGCTATTAATTACAGGTATAATGATGGTCCATTACATTCCAGACTTATAAGAAACCTAACCTAACCAAACCTAACCTAACCTAATCCCAACACTAATTTTTTTTATAATGGAAGGAAAATAAAGTACCATAACCAAAACCAAACCAACATTATACAAAGTTAATAACAACAAGTAATGTTAATAAAACAAGTAAAGTCAAAACAAGTATAGTCAATAAAAACAACAGAGAAAATGACCGGCGCTGAAAGGGCCCGTCGCTGAATAGTCTGGCGCTGAAGTGGCCTGGCGCTGAAATGGCGGAGCTGAAACGTCGGCGCTGAAGTGGCGGCGCTGAAGTGGCGGCGCTGAAGTGGCCCATCCCCATTCCCAAAAACACGTTGAAATTGAAGTGGTTAGGAAAGAAATATAGTTAGAAAGAGTATGTATTACAAAAATGTTCAGTAGAAACAGCAAAAAATATAAAACATCCTGATACCTTTAGTCTACTCTACAAAAATGACCATATGGCTTTCTCACACATTACAGTTTTACAGGAGTGGTGCCTAGTTTCATGGAACATGTTCCTACCTTTTTAGTGACAATTTCGAGGTTTAATTTTGCATTCTCAAGGATGAATTGGCAATTCTCATCGAACAGAGCACCAGGGCAGTAGAGTAACGCTAAAAGTAAAATAAAACCAGTGGGGTAACGCCGTTACCTTGCGTTACCCCCGGACTACACCACTGGACGTCGTTGTGAATAATTTGATGTAAACATCAAACAAATTCGTTCACCACAAAAGAGGTTTAGAGCAAAGTTTATGTGGTAAAAATGTTGTTCAGGTGAGTAAGCCGTTTGTCCGCGTGACGCGAGGCGGAGCTTATTCATCGAGAGTTCTAAGCTCCGCCCAACGGAGCTGGCTTCCAATGTGTGTCGTTTGTGGTAAAAGAATAATAAATAATTTTGTGCATCTAGTTTTGTGCATCTAGAGATATGGAGATCCAGCTACAGTGGGACATTGGTCAATGAAGGTGAAAATAAAATTGTATGGAACCATAATAGTACCTACAATATTTTATGAAATGGAAACATGGACGAGAACAAGGACAAAGGATATTGAATAAGTGGAACAAATGCAAAGAAGAATTCTAAGGGAAATAACAGGAATGAAGTGTAGTACCCCATATTGGGGATTATTAGCTGAATTAGGAGTGTGGCCAGTCAAAGAAAAAATTGGATACAGGAAGATAATGTTAATGAACAATATATTAAACTCAAAAGAGGATAGATCAATTAAAATGATAACCGAAGATCAGTTGAAAAATCCATACCCAGGATGTTGTGCAGAGGAAGTGGCAGAAATGTGTGAATTATATAAAGTAACATTAGAGGACTTGAAAATGATGAAAAAAGTGAATTAAAGAAAAGTTACGACAAAAAATTAACGAATATTTACAGGAAGAACTAATAAAGAGGAAAACTAAAATGAAAAACTAAGATTCATTGATGAATTTAAAAGAAAATCATATACTGAAAATATGAAAGCAAAAGGATATGAAGATTATAAATTATAATGGAAATCCGATTAAATATCGTAGAGGTGAAAGAAAACTATGAAGGAAAATATAAGGACATGAAGTGTGAAGTATGCAGGAGAGAGAATGATACGACAGAACATTTGTTTCATTGTGAAAAACTGTGCATATATATATATATATATATATATATATATATATATATATATATATATATATATACAGTAGGGTGTGTCAATTTTGGAGGTGAAATGACTAAATTGAAAATCATGTGATTTGGTAGCAATTTAATGTAATCATTTGGCATACAAAATAATATCCTTGCTTCAAAAACAATAAAAAATAACTCCTACCTACATCAATTTTAATTAAAAAATTCCAGTTTTCCTTAAATTCGTAACAAAATAACAAATGTGCGCAAACATCCTATCAACATTTAAAGTGGCAATAAGATATCATTCAGAATCTTTATTTGAAAGTAACCAATGCAGTCATGTCCTTTTTGCTGCGGTTCCTTGACATCAGCATTCGGCTTGCTACTTGCGCTTTGATGTAACCTTCTCGCCTCTCGTGACTGTAAACTTGACTAGCTGCTTCTGTGACCATTTTCACACATCTCTCCACACTCTGAGTGTGAGAAGGCCACTTTGGCACTTGCATTGGGGCCTCTTTAAGTTGTGTTAAATCTTTGTTTGTTATACATGTTGTCAGTGGTGGCTCCAAAACTTCCGAACTCAAGTTAACTAATTCTGACAATTTCGTGGCATTGACGTTTATCGGAGGTACCTTCCTTTTCTGAACAGAGCAGTCTCCCAGCTGGTCATCATCTAGTAATGTTCCTCTAAGCTTTAGAATGATTTCCACAGCCTCAGTTCGCTCTTTGGTACATTGGCTGCAGAGTATTGCTTGCAAAACTGCCTCTGGCCTAGCATACCAAGCGGACCTTCTCACCACAGGTAACACGATGTCCACCAATACTTTCCTTTGGGTTCTCAGTAGCTGTAATTGAAACAAGATGTGGTTGGGCCCCTCCATCCACATTGGATTAAGTTTTACATTGAACCAGTGAGGAAGATAAAACCCAATAATAAATTCAACAATCAACATCAAATTCTGTAGCATTTTGCCCTTCAGTGCATGTTTGGAAACCCAAATCCTGCAGAAACGAATCGCTGTAGTTAACCAACGACTGTGACTTACGGGTCCAATCTCCAAGAGAGCCAGATTTTGAGGCAACTCTGCTGATCTGATTGCTTGAACAATACGATAAGCGTAAGATTGATCCGTGCTGAGGTCTTTGATAACTTCTTCAGACAACACTGGAAGGGGAGGGCCTACTTCGACCTTTGTAAATTTTGTATTTATTTCTAATTCCGTTGCTTCATCTAGCATGTTGCCAAGGGGGCCTGACCATTTGTTGTTGCTCTTTGTAGGACCACCAAGTTCCTGGATGAGACGACGAAGAGGTAGTTCCCCTGTATGCAAATCACATACAATCCAAACAAGCCTTCTTCCAAGTTTTTTCTCTAAATGCGTGTCATAACACCGCCCTGCCATCCAGTGTTCACCGCAGTTGAGTCTCCACCAACGGCCTGCATTGAACTGTCAAGTCTTCTTTCTTGAAGCCAACATATTATTCGATCAGCAATTGCCTCTGCATGTTTCTTGCCTTCTACTTCTGCTTCAAGAACAAAGTGAAACAAATAGCAGCCACCAGGTTCGGAACACAGAGTAGTGTTCTTCTTTCATGAGACCGGGAAACTTTCTGTCCATTCCCTCTACCTCTAGGAGAACTTTTGTGTCATCTCTTCTTCCATCAAACAAAAGGCAAGAGAGACCTTCCTCCTTCAAATCTTTTTCACGCTGATCAGATATTTCCTTCATTATTTTTTCTTGTGCTCTGCTTATCTTATTATGATCTATCACTAAGGATGTATCCTCTCGGCTGATGAGGCCTGCATCTATCCAAGCGGCAGTGGCAATCTCTGCAGTCTCTTTTAGCCCCGTATGGTGGCGAATACTGGCAAGGGCAATGTTTGAGATGTCTTTGGTGTTGTATTTCATTCTCTTCGGCGAAGGTTCAGATGGCATTTTGGAGCTATCATCTGATGTTGCTTCTTTTTGTTCATCTGAAGAGCTTTCAAAGAAGTGAGAAACCTCTTGATAGAGCTCTTCATCTCTTTGGGTGGCTTCTTCACTCTTCTTTTTCTTCCTTCTTCCCTCTCTCGGATTTTCTCTTTTTTCTTAGCAATAACAATCTGTTTTTGGTTTCTGAATAATCTGCCGAACCAATCTGCATACTTCCTTGGCTTCCTGCCTTTGTTCTCTGCGCCTTTATGAAAGCCAGCTCCAAAACAGGGATCTTCTTCTCACGAGGACAGCGACAATCAATGTGAGGGTGAGGTTCTCTTCTGCATGAGGGAGAACAATTAGCTTCAGAACACAACTCTATGGGACACTGGCAGTTAAAAATGTCAAGAAGAGTATCAAGTGTGTGCAGAAATTTATTTTTCTTTGCTAGTTTTCCTTTACCAAGTGATGTCTCAACTGCTTGTTAATTTTAGCTCAATAGTTCTATACTGATTGAGTACAGGTGGTTTCAATAACACATTAGCTTTTTTCGACTGATGCAGAAGAGGGGGAATCATGTCCCTTGTGAGCTCTTTCTCTGTGTAGTTCCTTCTATCCTTTGTATTTTGTTCACGAAGGAGTAACCGTAGTCTCAGCATGTCTTGCACTGTTGGTAGTTCTGATACGGGAAGCTCCTTGCCTGTACCGACTAACAGGCTCAAGTGGCATGACGACTGACCTCTTGTCTTCAATTTTGGCATCTTAGGAATATCTGAAAAGAAAGAAAAACATTTAAGTATTTTATATCAATTACGATGTTTCAAAGTTTAGTCATTCGATGTTCTAAAATTCAATAAAAAAATATTTCATGGGATTACAACATAATTAGAAGAATATGATAATAATAAATAATTGTAATAATCAATAATCCATACTTACAGTTAAACTGTAGTATTCGTCTAGTAGAATAACTATGAAGTAGGTACAAGAGCAATAACAGCAAACCACCGTCTATGACATCTAAGAGGCAACTGAGGACTGAGAGTGAGGGACAGTTCTATTCATGTTGTGACTTGTACATTGTACAACAACTACATGACCTTGAAAACACTCAATATGCGATCAGTGGGATAATTCTGTGACAGATGAGTAGTTAATCAATTTATGTCCTATTATTTAGTAAAAGAGTCAATTTCTGAAAGTTTAAGGTAAAATTGATGTAGGTAAGGGTTATTTTATTTCATTTTGGTTGGCCAATTTCAAGTTTGGACATGAAAAGACTATATTTTCACTACCAAAATTGATTTGAAAAAAGTTGACAAAATTGACACACCCTAATATACAGGGTGTTTCAGGAGGAAAGGTCAATACTTCGGGAGGTGATAGTATCGGTCATTGTGAGAAAAAAAGTTCATATGAACATGTGTCTAATTCTGAATGGTTACGGAGATAGAGCTGTTTGAATCTGATGCGCACGCAGCTCTTCCTCCCCCTTCCCTCCCCTATAACCTTGAACCATGTAAGCTGTAATGTAAGCATGTAACATAAGCCAATCGACAGCTGACCGTTGTGAGTGACATTGTTTGGTGTTTGAAGCAGTATTAAGAATGCCACACACCTTCACACATGCCGAATATGCAGATATGGTGTATGTCTACGGTTTTTGCGATGGAAGTGCAACAGCTGCTGTTGCAGAATACCGTCGACGGTTTCCGAACCGCAGAATTCCCGATCGAAGAGTGTTTACCAGGGTTTTCAATACATTGCGTGAAATTGGTACACTTCCCAGCGCTCATGTTTCATCTGAACGTGAAAGTCAACAAGATGTGGATGAAGTGGAAAACATTCTTCAGTTGGTAGAGCGTAGTCCTACTACTAGCTCACGAAAAATTTCTACACGTCTCGGTGTACCACACACAAGAGTATGGCGAACATTACGTGAGGAAGGCTTGCATCCACATCATGTACAGCGTGTACAACACCTTCAACTAGAAGACGCTGCCATGCGACTGGAATTTTGTCATTGGGTAAATGCTAATCGCCGATTGCTTCGATTAGTACTGTTCACCGATGAAGCTACTTTCACCCGTGACGGTATCAACAACACTCGTAACTCTCATCGGTGGTCAGACGAAAATCCAAATGCCACTGTGGAAACAAATTTTCAACATCGCTTCTCTGCCAATGCGTGGTGCGGTATCATCAATGATCAGCTGATTGGCCCTGTTACTTTAGAGAATCGTCTTACAGGACAAAATTACCTAGAATTCCTGCAAAATGAATTGCCAGGACTATTGGAAAATGTTCCTTTGGCTACACGTGCTGGTATGTACTTTCAGCATGACGGAGCTCCTGCACATTCTACCCGTCTGGTGATGCAATACCTAAATCAAACTTTCCCTGGTCGATGGATCGGCCGCGGTGGTCCCATTCAATGGCTACCAAGGTCTCCAGACCTTTCTCCTTTAGATTATTGTTTGTGCGGGTGGATGAAAAGTCAAGTTTACAAAAGAAAGGTGGATACACAAAACGAATTGCTCGCGCGCATTTTGGATGCTGCTGCCCGCATAAAGGAACGTCAAGATCAACTCGGGCGAACAACACGCGATCTTCGCACACGAGTTGCAAAGTGCATTGAGGATGAAAGTGGGATTTTCGAAAACGTATTGTAAACTGTAACAAATTTGTCATTTCTGTATCTGATTCCATTCAAAATGCCAGTGTTTAAACATTAAATGTTAGAAACAGTAATTGGTTTCCCTTTCTTGATTACCATTAACAATGCTTTTGTATTTGGAGATTCAAACAGCTCTATCTCCGTAACCATTCAGAATTAGACACATGTTCATATGAACTTGTTTTCTCACAATGACCGATACAATCACCTCCCGAAGTATTGACCTTTCCTCCTGAAACACCCTATATATATATATATATATATATATATATATATATATATATATATATATATGTGTGTGTGTGTATATATATATATATATATATATATATATATATATATATATATATATATATACTGAAACCAATGCAAAGAGTATATATGTGTATATTTCTTTCGGAAATCTGAACTAAACTGATTCTGTTAGCATTAGGCTGAACGTGCGGGACCTGTCTATTAATTATTCTCATGGAGAAGGTGTGTCCTACTTCTACACTTAACTAATTTTCCTGCTGGAAAAATTTCACATTGATTCCGGTTGAAGAAATCCATTTCATTGTTCATTTTTACATATAGAGTATATACACAAACTCTATCAGTATATCTTAACGTCTCGTCTCATAGCCGAGTGGGTAACGTGGCGAATCGCAAAATTCGAATCTTCAGTAGCATTGGCATTGGCGAATATCAACGATGTAAGGTGAATTTATTTCTAATTTATTTAATCTTAAAATTTAAGTTGCTAATAGTATGCTGTTCCTGATTAACATAATATTAACTCGGTTGATCAAAATAAACTGAAATGGCATTTAACTGGCATTTTCTTCAATTAATAGCGCCACCACTTCAAGTAAATTATTTTCAAGGAATCATTTCCTCGAAAAGTATTTCATCAGGCATCGAAGTTTGATGAAAACTCTGTCATCACCTGAAGGCACTGGTTCGATGAAAGAATTTCTAGCCTTAGTGTACATGATAAAAGCTGCCGCTAAATATTTTTTGTTTTTGAACTTTGAATTTTTAACGCCAAAAGTTTCTTGTGCGTTATTCTTGTTCTGTTCTTTTTAAGGTTTATTATTATGTACACAAAAAAGATTTGCCATTTTGCTGAACGCATTTTTCAGACTATTTTATATATTCTTTCGATTGTATTCGCTGCCATGCGAAATATATTTGTAGTACTAGCCGCCAATATAAACTAAGAATAAACGAACACCTTGACATTTTATGGAGAACATGATCACCTTTACATAAATAGTATGACCGCAAATTGTTAGAGTGTAAATTGCAATGCAATGTTGATCAGTTGTTGCAAAGGGGGGAGGGGGTTGGCACCCATGGTGGAATGATTTGTAAGCAAGGGGGAGAGGGTTTAGCCCCAAGCTGCATGAAGGTGGAGAGGGGGTTGGTCGGGGAGAATGACCTTCCCCAAAAGGGGTACCCTAACCTGACCTAGGAAGGTAGCCTAAGAGAGAGGAGAGGAGAAGGTTTTTTCGCTGGCATGTCTCGTCGCATACTGGAGCTCTTAACAGCCTCAGTTGGCTTAGAAATCTTAATCAACCAGTTGGCTTAATCTTGCTTAGAAGGCTTAATCAGAAGGAATGTATGTATATACTTATGTTTCCGGGTTGGCTTAATCATCCAGATGGTTTGTTTAGAAGGCAGTATATATATATATATATATATATATATATATATATATATATATATACAGTATATGTATCCGAGACAATCCATAAGAATAGTTGCCAAATTGCACTATTTATTTAATTTGTATATATTTAATGGAAAGGAGATATTTCCCGTATAATGAAGTTCTTGACAGCTCCAGTCGGCTTAGAAGTCAATGCAAATATATATTAATAACTTCTGCAGAGCCGTTAATTTTGGCTCATATCATATTTTAACTCATATCATATACTTTGAATAATAAAACACAACTACGTCATTCTGTTTATTTAGTCGAGTTATTTAACATGGAATCAATTATTTAACATACACTTATTCGAAATATATAGGAGATAAATATACAGTCAAAATAATAATAATAGAAGAAGTCTATATACCAAAAATACACACTTTAAGCGAGGAATATATACATATACACAATCATAAATAATAATAGTACAGTAGAAATCTATATACACGTTTAATATATGTACGCGCATCTACACACTTATATATAAACTTCAAAAATAATAGAGCAGAAGAATTCCAATACGTGGATAATATATATACATTAAAATATACGCACTTTATGTTCTACTGCGCTTAATTAAAATACTAAACTCGCATGTGATCGACTCGACATTTACATCCTCGTTGCTTTGTACTATGCAATAATTACGGTTTAACATGAGGTAAAAAGCATCAGTATGCCTCGAGATATGCCAGCAAAAGACCTTCTTTTCTCTCCTCTCTCCTAGGTTACCTTCCTAAGTCAGATTAGGGTACCCCTTTTGGGGGGAGGCCATTCTCACGGGCCTCCCTTCATCCCCCTCTCCCCCTTCATGCAGCTTGTGGGCTAAACCCCCTTCCCCTTGTTTGTATACCCCTCAATTATTTAACATACACTTATTCGAAATATATAGGAGATAAATATACAGTCAAAATAATAATAATAGAAGAAGTCTATATACAAATACACACTTTAAGCGAGGAATATATACATATACAACATAAATAATAATAGTACAGTAGAAATCTATATACACGTTTAATATATGTACGTGCATCTACACACTTATATATAAGCATAAAAAAATAATAATAATACAGGAGAAATCTATATACACTTTTAATATATGTACGCGCATCTACACACTTATATATAAACTTCAAAAATAATAGAGCAGAAGAATTCCAATACGTGGATAATATATATACATTAAAATATACGCACTTTATGTTCTACTGCGCTTAATTAAAATACTAAACTCGCATGTGATCGACTCGACATTTACATCCTCGTTGCTTTGTACTATGCAATAATTACGGTTTAACATGAGGTAAAAAGCATCAGTATGCCTCGAGATATGCCAGCAAAAGACCTTCCTTTCTCTCCTCTCTCCTAGGTTACCTTCCTAAGTCAGATTAGGGTACCCCTTTTGTGGGGAGGCCATTCTCACGGGCCTCCCTTCATCCCCCTCTCCCCCTTCATGCAGCTTGTGGGCTAAACCCCCTTCCCCTTGTTTGTATACCCCTCCCCCATGAGTGTCAACCTCTTCACCACTTTGCAACAATTGATCAACATTGCATTGCAATTTGCACTCTAACATTTTGCGGTCATACTACTAAATAAACTTTCAAAATCTTCCATTAGAAAACATTCATACTCAATAAATCATACTTACTCACGTCACATTTAAAAATTATTAACACCATCAACACTAACCAACTAACAACTAACTTAGATATTTTAGAATCCTTACACATATTACATAAAAAAACACCCAAAACTACAATACTTCCTCAGTCAACCTTTCGGTTCAAAAAGGAACATTCCCCTATTATTGTAACGACACATAATCAATAATTTTTTTTAATTTTATAAAGCTGATAAAAATTTTATTAATTTTAACCATCATTTTGGATGTAAACAAAATAATCCTATTGAGTATTAATTTAACGCTGAAGATGGAAAAAATTCCAAAACGTTTACAGTAAATTAATGAAATATAATACAAACTCTCCTCTTTAGCATTATATATATATATATATATATATATATATATATATATATATATATATATATATATATATATATATATATATATATTAGGCATCGACCGACGGTTGTATCGGTATCGGTATCGGTATCGATACCGATGGTTAGTAGCTACTGATACCGATAGTTTTTTGCTTCTAAGAATTAAAAAAACGGGCGTTTTCCAAATAGAACCTTTCCGGCTGCTCAGAAGTTACGTGTGTGTTCGCGATCTATCCCGACGTTTCTAGAAATTTCCATGACTCATTACCGCTCCATATAAAACGAGCCCGTAACCATCGCGACGTCATTTTCTCAGTTCGCAAGTTGTGAATCAGTTCGACAGTGTGTAATAATTTTTTGTAAATTATTAACTACTGGTACAAATTTATACGCTTTTGCTTTAGTGAGATTGACATTGCCAAGCATTGTGTGGAAGTTCTTCACTGCTTCAAGCACTAATGTAAAACAGGCGATTTGCAATTTGTGCTGTGTCACTGTCTCTCGTGGTGAAACAAGCGCAAATACCTTCTCTACATCGAACCTGAGGAGTCACCTTATCAACAAGCACAAGACTGAGTTTGATGAAGCCAATAAGAGTCAATGTACAACTTCTGCTACAGATTCATGAAAATCTGTAAAGTGATTCTTCAAACATTCTCAGAGAGAATTCGCAGTTGCTCAAAGCCCCAACATCCTAGTGGCCCCAAAAATGATGAATTCAATAAAAATTTAGAAAGTCTAAATATTTGTTGTTTTTAATGTATGTTTCGGGTCCCAAAATTTTAGCCTGCCCAGGGCCCCAAAAGTTGCTAAGATGTTGCTATATATAAAAAGTTGCTATATATAAAGTTTGATTTCAAGTTTCAACATGATTTACGAATTTATTGTAATATCAAAGTCTCCCTGAAATTGCTGTTTTCTATTTGTTTATAATTTCCCCCACTCAGAATTAAGATACAACTAAAGTAAATTTAATTCTCTTTGTTAACTTACTTAACTTCTATTTATTAAAAAATATTAAATATATAAAATTTTACATATAAATATTTCTGTATTAAAATTATCTTCTTGTGTATATATATACACCTTACCTTATGAACCTTGTGTTGTTTCGTGCGTTGGTCTCTCTTCACACGGAGGTCAAGCTGGTGGCCCCGCCTCTAGGTCTGGCTTGGTGGAGGAGCGAGTTGCTTTCTTGCGCTCTCCATCGTATATATATATATATATATATATAAATTCATTTTTTCTCTCTAGGAGACATGCCTGGAACTTCTTGCGCCACGGCTACTCAATCCATTAAGGTCGCGTTTTCCAAATCCATTCCATACGCTCATAATGACCGAAAGAAGATTGATCTTGACCGGAAGGTGACAGAGATGATCTGCATCGACCGTCAGCCCTTCGCATGTGTCGAACGGGTAGGATTTAGGCGACTACTTCAGGCTGCCTATCCGAAGTACACGATTCCTTCTGAGAAGTTTTTCAGGACGAACCTTATTCCAGACATGGCAGGCAAGGTGAATGGCAAGATCGAGGAATTGATGTCACGAAGGAAGAGAAGAGGAAATTCTCCTTCACCACGGACATATGGAGCAGTCGAGCAAGTGACTCATATATAAGTTTGACCTGTCACTTCGTCGGCCCAAACTTCGTGCGCAAATATATCATGTTGAATGTCTCTGTCTTCAACGAGGATCATACAGCAGAAAAAATTTCCACCAAAGTTCAAGAAATGATTCAAAGTTGGGGATTGTCCGAAGAAGACACTTTTATGATCATAAGAGATAATACAGCTAACATGCGAGCCGCTTTCAAACAAACAGGAATGGATAGTTTCGGTTGTTTGGCTCATACACTCCAACTGGTGATAAAGGATAGCTGCTTGAACCTCCCGAGTGAGGCTAATCTTTTGACAACGGCTCGGAAAATCATCGGTCATTTTCGCCACTCTCCGCAAGCGACGCAGCGCATACATCAAATTCAAAAAAGACTTAACTTGCCTCAACTGAAGCTGATTCAAGATGTGCCAACCAGATGAAATTACACGCTGTAAATGTTGCAGCGACTCCTTTCCCAAAAGCAAGCTATCCATTGAATATGACGTCGAATGGCCGCTGGAAAATACGGTGACTTCAACGCAATGGAAGCTTATAGTCAAGCTTACTGACGTGCTTTCTGTCTTCAAAACTGCAACGCTCAAAATCAGTGAGGAAAACTCGCTTTTATTCAAATCTCTGTCAAAAAGAATCTATGCAGCGTGCTCAGTAAATGATGCTGGTGTCAAGATTCTGAAGAGCCAGCTGGGCGATTCTCTCGAACAGAGATTTCGAGAGCATAATTCAAGTGAGAAACTGCTGCTAGCCATAGCAGTTGATCCCCGATTCAAAGGAGCTGGGCTGACAGACGACGACATGCGAGAAAAGGCCACGGAATTGTTGAGACAAGAGATACGCAATCACATGGAGGGGGCCCAACGAAAGCGTATTGGAGGTGCAATTGCCGTGAAACGCCGCCGAAGTGGTCCGGTTTCTCCGTCCAAGAAAATCGCCCTTTGGGAAAACCTTTCCGATTCAGAAGGTAGTAATCTCGACGATCACGTTCGTCCTATTCTAATTGAAGAACCCCAAATGACGGACACGGCACGAGGTTCACTGTCCCAGACACACGAGTGGAAGCAGCCCTGGACGCCTATTGGTCGCAACCTCGGATCTCTGGGGATAGGGATCCATTCATTCTCTGGCGAGAACATTCTGCTGATTTCCCGGAGATTGCCAAAGTTGCTGAGAAGTGCATGAGCTACCCCTCTGGATCAATTGACTCTGAACGGCTTTTCTCAACGACTGGAGATGTTATCAATGCGAAACGAGCCAACATCACCCCAATCAACGCTGAGGAACAAATCATCCTCTCCAAAAATCTGGAAGTTCCTCAATTTTGATTATTGACTGAACTGTTATATTGTGTTACACTTTTTGAATTACAATGTTTGAATTACATATTGTTTCCATTACATGACTTTTATTTTGTGAATTCCATTTCTTCAAATATATGTTTTGAATTACAGTACGTGTCGAATTACAGATATCGGTATCGGTACCGATACTTTGGGAATACTATCGGTCGGCCCCTAATATATATATATATAATATATATATTCGGTACCGATACTTTGGGAATACTATCGGTCGGCCCCTAATATATATATATATATATATATATATATATAAGCAGAAAGCAACAGACAAGGAAAGAAACATCCATCAAGTTGGAAAGGGACTATATTTTGTATATTGCAACGTTTCAAGCACAAACTATGCTCATCCTCAGGCAAAAATTCTAAAAAGTTAAAAACAATATTAAAAACCATAATGACATTAACAAATTAAAATAGGGAAAAAATCCACAAGCATTAAAAACAGTCACACTAAAAAAATTCTAAAAAGTTACAATTAAAAACCATAATGACTATTATGAAACAAAAGCGAACAATTAACAAGCTTTAAAACAATAAAAGTGACACTAAAAACGAACAATGAATAACAGCTATAAAATACAAAATGTAAAACTCAAAAAACTCAAAATTCACAGGCTATCTTTTAAAACACTAAAAAATTAAAAACCCACACTAAAAGGAACACACCTTAAATCTAAGCAGCACAGATTCCGAGGCAAAACTAAAAAACAGAAACATCTAAAACCAAGTAAAGGTTGGTTGTTCAAGATGTTCAGTTTAGACGGAGGGGAACGGATGAAATGTCAGAGTTAAGCGAAGGGGAGAGTTTTTTAATATATATATATATATACAGGGTGGTCCATAAGTCCCAATCGGTTATAATTAAAGCGAAAATACAAAAAATCAAAGAAAGTAACAAGTTTATAATAATTTCATCCAGCAAGAAGCAACATCACTGCTGCAGGATTTCCGCTGGCCTCCCTTTCAACAAGTCTCAACCGGCCCTCAACACTCATCCTCTCACCAGTAAGGTCAGGCCGCCTTCAGATCCATCTACATCGAAGCCCAGGTCCGTAAAAATTCTCGGAGGTCACAAGTCTTCGTGTTAGACTATCTTCAAAGTGTTCTCAAACAGCCGGCTAACTCTCCCATTACGACTACGGTAGGCCTGTTCATTTATTTTACCATTTATTTTATTTTATTCAATTACCTTGCAGTATTTGTATCCGCTTGTTTATTTGCTCATTTATGTATTTATTTTACTTGCCTAATCCGTTTACTCTACCAACACCGTACTTTCATTACCTCATTTATTATTGGGCTTAATTACTTATTTTTGTGCGTTCATTGCCGCATATCTTTTTAGCCTACCTGAATTAGTGTTTCTTTAAACCATTTCTCATTGCTAAGAATCAGTCATTGTAATGTAGCACAATTACCGTATACAGAATTGTTAATCACTGTGAACAAATAATTCATTTATTTTTCTAAATAAACACAAAACAACAAAGTAATTTCTCTCTCTTTATTAAATATTGTTTATTTGGGCTGTGCCCTGAACTGGTGACCCTCATTATTCATTTCAAATTAATTCATAAATTATAGTAAACCTACTTTCTATAATTCTATAGAATTATACCAACAAATTGGTGATGTGTAGGCCACTATATACAGTAAACCACAGTGATAAATGGAAATAATTATGGTCTAAAGACATTTGCCAATGAGTCAACCAACAATCATCGCTCACCCACTAAACCCCAGATTCATCCATAAAATGTTACAACCGTTTGTAGTACACGCAACAAATATATACCAGGTGTCGCTGCTATCTGTTCTCAAGAATGTCCTACGAATAATGAGCGCAACTGTACAAGAATTTAAGTATCTGGGTCAGATTATCATCAGCTCCCCAAATGACAACTCAGACATAAGAAAACAATATCAAAGTTTCCATGCTAAAACATGCATGACTATAAGGAACTTCCAAGTGAAGTTAGAGACACTCTCTTTTGTACCTTCTGGGTTGCATCTCTGGGTGAATTATAAAAAAGGTTCTGGCAGAACCCTAAATTTGCTTTACAACATATCTTTCAGGCTCTTACATAAGTTGCCACCAAGTTGCTCAGCTTCGCAAGTGTATGCTAACCACAATGTCTCAAGCCCCCCAGAGGTAAAAAATGTTCAACTGAGTCTAATGCAATACATATGTTATCTAAGCTATGGATTTCATAGTATGAAAACAATTGTCTGTGGCTCCACTTCACTTCAACATTGCTATTTTTCATTATTTATATTTATATTCTTATAATTTGTATGGTTTTATTTATTTATTTATAAGTAAAATAATGAATACATCCCCCATTACTCTCACTAAATGCATTTGTATTAGTATGCCTACCAGTACTGTAGTGGGTATGACGTCAGGCACACACACACACACACACACACACACACACACACACACACACACACACACATATATATATATATATATATATATATATATATATATATATATATATACCGGAGAAGAATGGCGCATGAGAGATAGGTTAGGTTAGTTTGCTATAGTCTATATGCAACTGGTGCTCCCCCACATTGGGTTAGGTTAGGTTGTTATAGTCTATATTCACAGTAACACTGGAATGAAAATGATGCATGATAGGATCTGTTGTTATTTTTATTCAGTTATTTCCCAGTTTAGGATGGCACCCCCCTTGTCACTGGCATTCTAGCGCTCCCTCCTCCCCCAATTACCCCCACTCCTTCTAAACAAATGTAACCATACTACTCCCATAGAATGTGAAATTTGAACGTATTGCCTTAGTGCTGAATGAAAGATAGTTTATTAAGAAATTAGTGAAGAGTAATAGGTAAATAAATTAGTTTTACAAAACATTTGAATGATCCTAAAATTATGCTTGAAAAGTAACTAATACAATGAACAATACATAATGGCGAAAATTTATATAGTTTTACCATTAATAAAACAACGCAGGCAAACAATGCAACTCAGTATACTGTAAATACAAGTTCAGTAAAGGTAAGCAGTTACAGAGAGACAGTTGATAAATGTAATTGGCACGTGAATGATAAGATTTTGCAATTATGTACGCCTACCAAGTTTAATCTTTGGAACATCGTCATGGCCATCGAACACAGTACCTAATACCATCCAGCAGCTCGTAACAGACAACTCCGCTTATGCCGAAACTGCTAACACTATTTACACAATTTTCACCTAACTCTTCTCCGTATTAGGAAACATCCCCACCTTCCTTGACGTCAGAAATTCATTTATATTGTTAGCAGGTTGCGAGTAGATGAGCGGAATTTGAGTTCACAGTATCCCAGATAACTGCAGAACGAGCAACATGAGACCTCGAGGAATGACATGTCAATGTCAGCCGAAGGTACCAGGAGGCTAAAACGGAAATCAGGATCTTGAACCTTTATGAGAAACCTGTTTTAAATATTTCGAAAACGAACCATCGAAATAAGAGATTCACTGTCTGTACTGCAAATAATAATAATAATAATAATAATAATAATAATAATAATAATAATAATATATTTTATTGTTCTTCGCTACATATATTCAAAGATTAACATATAATAAGGTATACAGCGGTATACAGAGAGTAACATACAGTATAATAACACACCTCTACATACACATATGACAGTGCGACAGTTAAAGCATTCCTCAGAACTGTAGATAATATAAAACAATAGTAAAAGCAACAACAACAAAAATAATATCAATACGTATTACAACTTATTGTTTTTATACGAGTTGATGGTGCACCTCAGTTGCGACAGGAAGTATACACACACACACACACACACACACCACACACACACACATATATATATATATATATATATATATATATATATATATATATATATATATGTGTGTATATATATATATATATATATATATATATATATATATATATATATGTGTGTGTGTGTGTGTGTGTGTGTGTGTGTGTGTGTGTATATATATATATACAGGGATATTCAAAATGATTCATCCGATTTCAACTGAGAATACTTCCGTACCTATCAACCGTGCATCAACTGGGCATACACCACATGAAAGAGGAAATCTTCAAGTTTTACAAGATCACCGCGAGAGGGCTCCAAACTCACGCCCTGGCCTAGCCTAGCAACAAACAGTCAGTGTGAAAATGGCGTCCGCACAGCGGAAGGCGTTTTGTGTGTTGCAGTTTTCGAGCTGTAAATCGGTAGTCACAGTGCAGCGTGAGTTTCGTCGACGTTACAGAACAGATCCACCGGGTGCTCAGAGCATCCGTCGGTGGTATCGGCAGTTCGAGGAAACAGGATGTTTGTGTAAAGGCAAGTCCACAGGACGACCGCGCGTGTCTGAGGAGCGAATATGGGAGGAATTCGACTATCGTGTCGACGTTGCTCGTGTAACTAGGGGAAGTCACATAGAGCATTTATGAGGTGAGAGACAAAATTTGGACAGTTTTTCTTTTGGTTGATGTATCACAAATCACTCTGTATTTGTAACATTAAAAAATATTCTCATTTGAAATCAGGTGAATCATTTTCAATAGCCCTATATATATATATATATATATATATATATATATATATATATATATATATATATATATATTAGTGATGGATCGAGTGGTCGGTTTTTCACAACCGCGGTTGCGGTTGTGTTTGCGGTTGTCGAATTTTTTCCAACCGCGGTTGCGGTTGCGGTTATCATATACTAGGAAAAATGCGTAATTATTAACTGGATTTAGCCACTATAGTGCGATTTAGCCACACTTGGTACATAATATATACTAAATAGTATTTATTTAGTAAATACCTTATGTTGAACACAAGTTTTGCAATACACCGCTACCGCTATTTGTGTGTTGCAAAACTTGTGTTCAACATAAGGTATTTACTAAATAAATACTATTTAAATGAAGTATATTCTAAACTTATATAGCTATTATGAAAGAATAGGTCAAATTAATTAAAACCATATTTTGCACTAAGTGTGTTACCAGGATGACGGACGAGGACCCATCGCACTGTTCATCCCACCTACCACTTTCCCCAGCCTCCACCCATTGGAAAGTTATGGATTATTATTCATTTGAAAAACTGATGTCAAACTTAATGACAGGCAGTGTGAATTTCAAGAATAATATTTTTGCTGCATTTTCACCTTTCAAGCGGCAACGCCTCTCATCGTACAACGTTCCCGCTCCACTGAAGAGCTGCTCGCTTGGAATGCTACTTGAAGGGCAAGCAAGATATGTTCTTGCAATACAGCCAAGTTCTTTGTATTTTAGTTCGTTATCTTTGACTATTGTACTAAAGGCGATTTTAGTTTGAAGAAAATTAAATAAAAATAAATGTTACTTCATGGAGCTCACAGAGTAATAACTTAGAGCGCAGTTTAAACCAATTTTACTACGGCAGCCGTATGACGTCACGTTTAAGCACGCATAAGGAGACCCATCATTTTCTTTTTAAAAAAGAAATATTTCTAATTAACCTAAAATTAAAATTAACTAAGCTTTTACAACCGCAACCGCACTTATGGAACGGCGGTTGCGGTTACGGTTGCGGTTGTGAATTTTTGTGCGGTTGTAGTGCGGTTGCGGTTGCGGTTATTCGATCCATCACTAATATA
The DNA here is from genome assembly GCA_023014485.1 of Bathynomus jamesi. Lineage (NCBI taxonomy): Eukaryota > Metazoa > Arthropoda > Malacostraca > Isopoda > Cirolanidae > Bathynomus > Bathynomus jamesi. The sequence goes on along the minus strand of JAJOZX010001542.1, from coordinate 787,485 downwards.
TATATATATATATATATATATATATATTATATATATATATATATATATATATATATTATATATATATATACAGTATATATATACATATATATATACGAGGACCACTCAATATATTTTGCCCCACTTTTTTTTTTCTTTCCAGTTTCCTTGTAAGTTCCAGAAATTTTGTACACAAGTAGTTACATACCTTTTTTAAAAGTTTTTATTTTTCACACAGTCTCCATCCTTTTCTACGGCTTTCCTCCACCTTGAAACAAGGGCCTTTATTCCTTGCTGGTAAAAGTCCGCTGGGTTCCGCGAGAGCCACCTCTTAACCTCCTCAACAACCTCATCGTCACTCTGAAACTTTCTTCCACGAATAGCATCCTTTGTTGGCCCAAACAAATGGAAGTCTGAAGGTGCCAGATCCGGGCTGTATGGAGGGTGGGGTAACACAGTCAAGCGCATTTTTGTGATGGCCTCTCTTGTTTGCAAACTGTTGTGTGGTCTTGTGTTATCGTGCAAAAGAAGGACGTCTTCCAGTTTGCTCTCCGGTCGAACTCGCTTTATACGTCTCTGGAGTCTCTGTAGGGTAGAATTATATGCTTCTGAGTTGATTGTTTGTGCTTTCTTCATAATGTCCACCAGAATCACCCCTTTCATGTCCCAGAAGATGGTGGTAATAACCTTTCGTGCAGAGAGAGCCATTTTGAACTTTTTCTTGCGTGGGAAGTCTGCGTGATGCCACTCCAGGGATTGGCGTTTTGTTTCAGGTTCAAAATGGTGTACCCAAGTCTCATCCCGTCACAATTCGTGAAAGGAAGTCATCCCTTCTGTCTCGTATCGAACCAACGACCCCGAAGCAATTTCTTTTCTTTGGGCTTTGTGATCTTCAGTCAGTTGGCGAGGAACAAACCGTGAACACGCTTTTGAGTATCTCAGTTGTTGAATTATCGTATTCACACTTCCTTCACTAATTCCTAGCTCCAGTGATAACTCCTTGTATGTGACGCGCCAATTTGATCGAATGATGCTGTCAGCACGTTGCACAGTGTGATATGTGACAGCCGACGCCGGGCGACCGCTGCGTGGCTCATCTCCGATGATCTCACGCGTTTAGACCAACATCCAACTGTGCTTCGATCAATAACGATTAAGAACGCGATGCACATTACTGTCAGACGCAATTTTAGAAACTGCGTTAACCATCGGTTTTATACAAGGGCGTTTAAAAGCGGTTTTATACCACGTGACCACAAAAATTGTCCCTATTTTTAATCGCTTATTACTCAGTCATTATTGCAGCTTCACAAATGAAATAAAAAGCATTCGAAAGAGAACATTTTAAAGTTTTAATTTATTCTACATGTGTTCAAAGTGACGTCCTTGGACATTCTTACATTTCACACAACGGGAAAGGAAGTTATTTATTACATTTTCCAAAACGCTGCATTCAATGGACTGTACACACTCTACCACCGCTTGCTTTAATTCTTCGATAGAGGATGGCTCTTGCCTGAATACTTTGTCCTTGACAAATCCCCAGAGAAAAAAGTCCAAAGGTGATAGATCGGGAGATCTTGCGGGCCAGGGAAACTGCGAGCGATGAGAAATGAATCTTTGTTCAAAAAATCTTGTTAAACATTCCAGTGATTGCCTAGTTGTGTGGGCTGTTGCTCCGTCTTTTTTTACCACAAAAATTGTCCCTGTTTTTAATCGCTTATTACTCAGTCATTATTGCAGCTTCACAAATGGAATAAAAAGCTTTCGAAAAAGAATATTTAAGTTTTATTTAATTTTTTCGATATCCTGGATACGAAATCAATACTTATAAAAAAATGACAGTTTTATCCACCATAATCATGGGTTATTTGTCGGACATGGAACGTGTTTTCATCGCAGAAGAGATGATCAAACATGGCTCGGTAGTTGCCACCCAACGGTCTTTCAGACGACAATACGGTCAGCAAAGGACCATAGATCCTAAAACGATTCGCAGGATTTTCGCAAAATGGAAACATCACGGCTCAATCAAGAACATGCATAAAGGCAACTCTGGGCACAGCAAAGGTGTGCGAACCGCTGAAAACATTGATTCAGTCGCAAATCAGCTTGAAACGGACAACAAGAAATCTGTGAGACGACTATCAGTTGTGACAGGAATCAAACGGGAGAGCATTCGGAAAATAATCACGTTGGATTTGAGAATGAAGTCATTCAAAATTATGTGTTTGCAACAGCTTAGCGAACAAGACTACCAGCGTCGTTTGATGTTTTGTGAACGCATTGAAACAATAATTGAACAAAACCAGATAAGATTAAGTGACATAATATTCAGTGATGAATGCCACATCTATCTCAATGGGTTCATCAACAGACAGAATTACCGGTGTTGGTCACAAAACAAGCCAAATATACACTTGGAGAAACCTCTGCATTCACCAAAAGTTACTGTCTGGTGTGGTTTGAGTAGCAGCAAGGTTTATGGTCCTTACTTTTTTGAGGACCCAGAGACAAGGAGACCGCTTTCAGTAACTTCAGAAAGATATGTAGAAATGCTGAACACTGTTTTTGAACAAGAAAACTGCAGTAACAAGTGGTTTCAGCAAGACGGAGCAACAGCCCACACAACTAGGCAATCACTGGAATGTTTAACAAGATTTTTTGAACAAAGATTCATTTCTCATCGCTCGCAGTTTCCCTGGCCCGCAAGATCTCCCGATCTATCACCTTTGGACTTTTTTCTCTGGGGATTTGTCAAGGACAAAGTATTCAGGCAAGAGCCATCCTCTATCGAAGAATTAAAGCAAGCGGTGGTAGAGAGTGTACAGTCCATTGAATGCAGCGTTTTGGAAAATGTAATAAATAACTTCCTTTCCCGTTGTGTGAAATGTAAGAATGTCCAAGGACGTCACTTTGAACACATGTAGAATAAATTAAAACTTTAAAATGTTCTCTTTCGAATGCTTTTCATTTCATTTGTGAAGCTGCAATAATGACTGAGTAATAAGCGATTAAAAACAGGGACAATTTTTGTGGTCACGTGGTACAAGGAGGGGAGGTTCAAACTGGAAAAATCCAATTATGTGAAGCGCAGAAAGTTCAAACTTACGGCCCAAAAGACATTTCAGCCCCATGACCTATTATTTAGCTAAGAAAAAATGGTGGGGCAAAATATATTGAGTGCCCCTAGTATTTGTAAGTTGAATAATGGCAGACTCAAGAATATTTCTATAAACAATGTTGCTTCAGTGAAACAAAATTGAAGCATTATTCCACTCAATGCAGTGGGATAACTCTGACAAATGGATGAAAAGGGCACTGGACGACTGTCCCGTTCTAACGGAATATTAATATTGTTTTACACGCATTTACACACATTGTTTACAACCAGTTTTATAGATAATTTTATAGATAATGGTTTTAAGTTTAGTCTTTAGCGGAAAAAACAAACAATTTGTCCTACGTATACTTTTACTCCGGGCATATCACCCCCATCACGTAAACGATATTTTCTTCATTGTTTCTCCGCGCTCTTAGGATCGCCAGTCCGGAATACATGGATGCCGAATTAGAAAAAATCAACAGTATTGGAAGTGATTTGTGTTACCCACCTGCTCGTTTGGGAATCTTGTCTTAACAAGGCAAAACGAACTTTCTATCGTGTGAATAATAACGCTCACACTTTGTCGAAGAATATTTTAGTACTTCCGTTCTTCCCAGGCTTTTTAGGCATTGCTAATGTACTTAAACTTTTGAATATTAATGTAGTATTTTCATATTACAATATTGTGAAAAATATCATTGTAAGAAATAGCCCTACCAATAATTCAGGCATTATCTATTCAGGTAAACACATGTTATCGCTGGACGAACGTACGTGTACCGACACTTGCGGTGTCGCCATAGTTTCAGTTATTTTTTAAATTGAAAATCATTAAATGCACTGAAAAAAGGAGTATATTGAAGGTTAGGTTAGGTTACGCTCGATTGAGTTAGATTAGGTTAATAAGGTTATTTCGATTGAGAAATGAAATAGTTACCCCTAATTTAATTTCTATTTTGTTTTAAAAATCATATTAATGCTTTTTAAGTTATAGTTTAAGGATAAATTTGTATATTAAGGTGTTATCTAATTTTAAATACAGTAACAGAAAATTGCTTTACCTTATGGCCATTTATATAAAAATCATTAATTTCGCTCCTTTGTTTTCCTAGGCAAAGTGTATCTTCCGACTGTGAAAAATCAGGATAACGGTAATGTTGACTTCTAATCGATGCCCACAGCTCGAGTGAGTCATGAAACATCAGATTTAATAATGACCTCAATTAGATGCGTGATTCCTTAACAAAAATAAAATATTAAATACCTGTTTTAAAACAGTCGAAAATTATATTTTAAAATATTTGAGAAAGTACTGTACTTAAATTTTATAGACGATGAAGTCTTGGTAATTATGAATTCTTCAGTTAGTTGATGTTTCAACTGCGTGTTTTAGTTTTCAGGGAAGGTCGTGTGACAAAGGAGACCTACAGCTTAATTTATAATCCGAAGCACGGTCACTACATCATCAGAAGGCGGAAAACGTCCCTCCTCCAATTACTACCCAGTTATCATAATCTGAACCAAGGGTAACTACGTCATCTGAATCTGAGTACTGCCACGCATCCAGCTCTTGAACAGACCCAACATCGCTTAACTTCGCTGATCTAACGGGAAGCGGTGTTCGAACGTGGCTACGACGTATCGCTCTTAATTGAAGTTTAAAGATTGGGTTTTATGACACGTTCCTTTTTTGTGAATATTTCTTTTGGAAGAAGTTTTCATAAGAAAAAATTAGAATGATTTTGTTTAGTTTTACTCTTGCATTAAAAACACAAAGGATTTACGCGTCTTATAAAGGAGAGGCACTTTAATGGAACTTGGTAAAACATCGTAAATATTATTAGTCTCGCTTTAACGAACCTTTTTGCGGTTCTAGATGGCATGATCGGTGGTAGGAGCGCTGACTTCGAAACCGCGACGAGGGTTCGAGTCTCAGTAGCTCCTACTTTCCCTCCCACTTAATTGCCTTTCACTTTCCAGCTATTTAAGTGCAGTTATTGCTCTTAAAATGCATTTGCTGTTGCATCGTTTTAATCCGTAAATTGCCCGAAAGGTCCGTAAAATTATAGTTAACATTTATGGAACAGTTAATTTTCTCTGCTTAAACGATAGTTTCATAGTAAATTATCCCCTTTAACCCGAATTTGATTACCGTACTCGTAGTTCATTTAAACTTTGAGAATGGCTGCAGTTGAGTTTCACCTATTCTACGTATTATGTCGTACGCATTATGTCGTTGAATGAGTCTGCCATTGTCATTTATACGAGCGGAAGGACTCTTATATCTCAAACCAGTAAAGTTTATTATACTTCATAGAGATCTTGAGTGATATTGCGTATTTTTCCTTACCATTCAACTTACTGTGATAAAGTAAAGAAATATAGTAAATGTTTCCATGTTGTTAGTTTTGTTCACTCACTTCATAAAAGAATGAAAAAGAGATAACATATTTATAGATTTGAAGCCCCCTTTTATAGAATATTTTATGGACTTATAAAAAATGGAAGGTATCATTCACTCAGTGTACCACGGGGGAAATAATCTATTATGGAAGAACGCGAGACTTCTGCTAAAAGTATCAAACGAAGTTTGTTTCCTTATAACTGAAAATAGGGTTTACGTATAGTTTCGGAAAAGTGTTCTCTAAGAAACATAAAATTTGTAAATATCATAAAAATTTACTAATTGGTAATGTTCTGTTTTTCTTTGGGTAGTTTATTCTTTTTGGTGATTAATAATAAAATTTCAACAACAAAACCCATTCATTATTAATTAGTAATTTCTTATGCTTTTTAGAAATTTGGTGTTTTTAGGCGAACTTCCTTCCAATACTGAACTTTTAGTGCATTATCGTATCGTTAAATATTCTTGAGTACACGAAGAAAAATGATTAGAAGTAAGTACATGGTCACTTATTTGCTAACCACTCCAAATGGCTAATCCAATCATGCAAATTTTTCTGATAACAAAATTAAATGGTTCGTGGAATCATAGTTATGGTTGGGTTGAGCATTTGAATTTTTTGGCAATTAACTGACCAAGTATTTGGTCGTTGTAACAAATATTTTTTCTCAGTGAATAATTACTCGGTAGGTTTGGTTAAAAACTCAGAATTTATGCCAAATTATAAAGGATTCAACATCAGGACACGCACATATTTCGATACAAGAATTGGGCCTTGACCGAGTTTTTGTTCTAATTGCATGCGAAATTTGGAGTTATACAAAAAATATAGTAAATGAACATATAAATAAGAAACAAGATAATGATTTCACGTATGGATTATCTATAATACTTTCTCTGAGAAGTTAGAATAATAAACGAGAGTAGTAGTACAGTGCCCGCGAAAAGTATCCGATCACTCAAGAAAATACAATATTTTCCCTTGATATTCAGAGACACGTAATTCACTTTCTATTTGTTCTAGCGACATCTGGTAACTTTGAGGTTGCTCGCTGATATGAGAGCTATCCAACGCATTCTCAAATTAGTGTTCTGGTAGCCTTCGTTGCGGGTGGCTGTGTCTCAAATTTGTCAGATTTCACTGTTTGTGTAAATTTCTTGATATTTTTTTTTTTTTACAGAAAGTGGTGTAAATAAAATTTATATATAATGTGTGCTAAAAAACAACTTAAGAGTGATTGTCGAGGTGCTATTGTTGCTTTGCATGCATGTGGGAAATCACAGAGACAGATAGCTAAGGAATTAAACATATCCCAAAGTACCGTTAATTTATGGGATTCACGGGCTAAGAACAATGGTGGCCTAACCACGCCAGTCCCTAAAAAACGATCTGGCAGACCGAGAAAAACAAATTCGCGAACAGACAAACTTATGAAACGTTTAGTATTGAAAAACCCAACAATAACTGCGAAAGAAATAAAATTTAATATGAATAATTTGTTATCTGGTGTTTCTGAACGAACTATCCAGGAGCGGCTCCAAAAAGAACTCGGATTACCATCTCGCCATGCTGCTAAGAAACCGTTCATTAATGAAAAAATGCGTAAAAAACGTGTCGCATTTTGTAAAAAATACATTCATTGGACTGTTGATGACTGGAAGAAGGTTTTATTTAGCGATGAGTCGACATTTTTGACATTCAGAAATTGTCCAAAAAAGGTTCGCCGGCCTATTGGCTCAAATAGGATGGACCCTAAATACACCCTAAAGACAATGAAACACCCTCCAAGTGTGATGGTTTGGGGTTGTTTCGGTTACTATGGGCGTGGAAACTTATATTTTCTTCCGAAGAACACAACTATGAATGGTGCACGGTATTTAGCAATGCTACAGGATAAACTTCCAATGGCAATGGCAATCCAAAGGACAAAAACATACATGCATGATGGTGCACCATGTCACAGGGCCAAAATAGTGACAAAATGGATTACTGACAATAAATTTGATATTTTGGATTGGCCTGGTAATAGTCCAGATCTCAATCCGATAGAAAATCTGTGGCTAATAATAAAAAATAAGGTTGAATGCCACGACACTGGCTCAGTTGAAAAATTACAAGAGGCCATCAAAAAGGTATGGTGCAAGGAAATATCAGTGGAAGTTTGTCAAAACTTGATTAAATCCATGCCAAAACGTCTAGAACAAGTCATCCAAACCAAAGGACAGATGACAAAATACTAATATAAGGTTAGTATACATTTAAACATTGTTTTTTATGTAAAAAATACAAATTTCAAGGGTGATCGGATACTTTTCGCGGGCACTGTAGTAGTAGTAGTAGTAGTAAAATTTATATGAAAACATACGCCTGTCATGAAATAATAAATTTAGGTCACATCCAGATCGGATTCCTTCTTTTACAATGAGACCATGAATTTATCACCTTTAGTCAGTGTGATCGGTTGAAGCGAAGCAAAGACAGACACCCATGTTACCCGCGTAATTTAAAGACCGTTCTTCATTCGAACACAGTTTTTGACGTTTTCCGGCATTACTCTTAATTACTCTTAATATACAGACTTCATCAATAAATTTGTGTCGAGTGGTGTGCCTTTGCGTATCTGGAGTGAACCCTTAATTATATTATCTGCCTCTTTACTCTTACATTTACATCATTCACTGTCATACAGAGAAAAAAATACTCATCCTCTGCATTATTGTACATTACATACTCGCGCGCGCGCGTGTGTGTGTGTGTGTGTGTGTGTGTACGCTTAGGCAACTGAGCATAATTGTGGTCGAGTGTGTGATAATTCACAGGTGTAGTGGGGTATTTTTTGCGAGGTAACACTTTTTGTACCTTGGAACATTAAAAAAAAAATTTAAAAAATCTAGAAATATTTTTATTGACGTAAAAAAAAAGAAGATATGCTGGTACTGATTAGATTAGGTTACGATAGGTTAGGTTAGGCTGGATTAGCGAGTATTTCATTATTTAATGACTTAGCAGAAACCACTCTTCCGTACTGTGTAAGTTCGATGCCTTCTGAAATGTAATTTATTAAAGTCCACAGAGGAAATGTTCTATGTTCAATTCTTGAAAAATAACCCACCCTTATGAAGCGTTGTTTATTCTCCGCGCTTAAATTGATTTGTAAATGGGTACTTGAGGTTTTTGGTAACTTTTGTGATACATGCCGCATTTACTGGGTATGCCATACTAAATTTATAATAATTTAGAATATTCTAAGTATTATAATTGTTTTAGTTCAGTTTAAAATGCTGAATTTTATAGTTTGGGAGAATTTACTGTAAAATAAATAATGAATTAAGTCTGGTACCTCGTTAATTCGTGTTATTCTTCGACAAATTGTGCAAATAACAGAATTACTCAATGCATAGCGCAACCTGGCATCTAATCTTAAAACATGATGGGTTAAAATGTGAAAAATTAAATAGTTACCCCTAATTTAATTTCTATTTTGTTTTAAAAATTATATTGTTTTTATGTTATAGTCTAAGGATATAATTGTGTCTTAAAGATAAATTTGTATTTAATAACCCAGAAACAAAATAATTGGGTAAAAGAGTTAAAAATGAATAAGTTACTCCGAAATACAATCTATTTTTAATATAGTTATATTAATATTTTTTGTAATAAGGTTTAAAGATATATTTGTCTCTTAAACATAAATTTGTATTTATTAAGCCAGAAACACAATAAATGTGTAAAAGACGAGAAATGAAATAGTTACCCCTAATTTAATTTTGTTCTAAAAATTATATTAATGTTTTTATGTTATACTTTAAGGATATAATTGTGTCTTAAAGATAAATTTGTATTTAATAACTCGCTGGTTTGAATAATTCACTAATTGACGAAAATAACTCGCTGGTTTGAATAATTCCCGAATTGACGAAAAATTAAATGGTTACCCTAATTTAATTTCTATTTTGTTTTAAAACTCATATTAATGCTTTTTATGTTATAGTTTAAGGATAAATTTGTATATTAAGGTAAAAATTTGTTTTTGTATTAAACCTAGTTTATCATATTCGATTTTTTGTTTAAAAGATCGCTTACCAAATGTCAAATTGGTCTTGCGGTGTCGTTCCACCATGAGAAGCTCAGTAGTAGCGTTGCCCTTTTTTGGAGACTTTGTCGGTCTATCCCCCCTGTCCCATAAACATATTTGTTTATGCTTAATAGCTTTATCTATTAATTGGGTCGTACTTGGAGACCTTATCTGTCTATTAGGAGCTGGTAAGTAAGAGCCGTGGGTAAGGCGGATTTGGTCAGGTGTTGGTAAGTAATGCCGTAGGTACGGCGGCTGTGTAATACTGTGTTACTGCTGAGAGGTCTTAAGGTCTAGGCGATTGGTTGTCGCCCTTATCTCGGCTACGTGGTGTTGATGGGATGAGCTCCTAAAAGTCTATAATTAGACGATTGGTGGTTGTGGGGAGGTATTCGGCATACTCGTATATATTTTTCTATTGGGACTTTACATGCATCTGTTTATATACGTTGTGTGTGTGTCTGTATGTGTGTGTGTGTGTGTGTGTAATAATAGGGGATCGATGAGCGTATATATAGTCGAGGAGTGTATGTACGTTTGTGTGCGCTTTAAATTCGCTCGAAGGTTATTAATATATACATAAACAAGCCATTTATGCTTTCGAAGTCTTCAAAGCCAACTGACGGATTAAGCCAACTGTCAAATGGCTGATTAAGCCAACTGGCTGAAAGACACTTCTAAGCCAGATGATACTGTCTAGAAGTGATGCACAAACCCTGGCCCGCGGGCCAAATGTGGCCCCCACGGGTCTTTTCAATTCACATTTTTCACATGAAAAGGTTAGCTACCCAAAGAAAAATCTGAAATATTACCCCTGGTTATAAAAATGCATATTTATAAAAAATAGAATATCTATATATTTGGCCCCTACATATAAAACATGGTTGGTTTGGCCCTTACATCAAAAAAGTTTGTGCACCACTGGTCTAGAACTTTCATTATACACCTGGGTCTCTCAGGTGAAGGATTCTCTGTCTTCTCTCTCCTCTCTCTCTCTTAGGTTAGGTATATCCCTTTGGGGGGGGGTGAGGACATCCTATCTTCTCCCCCAAAGTCTCTTCTATCTTTCTTAGGTTAGGTGGATTCCCCCAGCTTGTGGCAGCTTGGGGGATTCCCCCTTGCTTCTTTTTTTTTCTTTTTTTGGCACCCTGGGGGGAGAGGGTGGCGCCTTGCAACAAGGGGGGAGGGGGGTTGGCACTGGCGGTCATGCTAATATATATATATATATATATATATATACTTACTTTTGGTTACTTTTGGTGAATTTGAACGACGGCTCAGGATCGACCTGCGGTCGACCCCTCTGCAGCATCCCGTCTCATTTACGGGATTTGGTGAAGGAGGGAATTGCTGTCTGATCTCCTTCTGCCCTCGTAGCCAGCCACGCGTGGCTAGTCAGGGACTTTGCATAGGAATCTGTCTAGCTGGTTCTTGAAGTTATTCAGGTCGGTGTGCTGGAGATTCCTCACTTCTTTTGAAGGACATTGAAAAGCTTTGGGCCCCGTATTCTGAGGGTATTTTCCATCCTCGTTTTCATGGCCCCTTGTCCCACAGTAGCTGGGACCGTACAAAATGTGCCTCTTCTCTCATTCCAGTTTGTTTCTATTACATTTCTGAGGTTAGGGACAGAGCCGTCAAGTATTTTCCATATGTATATTATTGTGTAGCGCTCGCGCCTTCTTTCGAGAGAGTAGAGTTCCAGGGGTTGTAGTCGAGACCAGTAGTCTTCACTTTCCGTTTCCTCTATCTTAGACGTAAAAGTCCTTTGTTTAGCTTCAGTGTTCGCAATGTCTCGTTTTCTGTGTGGGCTTGTGAGTACTGAGCAATACTCAATTATTCTGCTACGAAAGCTCCTCCAGATGATTCCCATTATTTTTCTAGCCGTTGTGATTTTGATTTTATAGTGCTCTCTGAATTCGGCATCCGACGACATTATTACTCCAAGATCCCTGACTTGTGGATTTGGTGTTATCTGTTTGGCTTGCATAGTTTTGTACCCTTTTTTCTGTAGCGCTTTGTTATTACCATATCTTAGAAGTTGGAATTTTTCTTCGTTGAACTTCATATTGTTGTCTTCTGCCCACTGGAATAATGTTTCAATGTCGTTTTGTAATTTTCTTATGTCATCTTCGTTCAATATTTCCTTACATATCTTTGTGTCATCTGCGAAGCATGATACAATATTGTCCTTAATATCTGCATCAATATCTGCAATCATTATTATGAACAGCAAGGGAGCTAATACTGTCCCTTGTGGGACAGAGCTCACGACTTCCGAGACTTCCGATTTAACTACGTTTACCACCCCTTTTTGCGTTCTTTGCGTCAAGAAATTAAATATCCACCTTCCTAGCTTTCCAGTTATTCCTGTATTCCTAAGTTTGTGTGCTATGATTCCATGATCACATTTATCGAAGGCTTTAGCAAAGTCCGTATATATTACATCAATGTTTAGTCCTCGACACAATGTTTCTAATATTTTCTCCTGGTGGTTTAGTAGCTGTGACAGGCATGATCTTCCCGATCTTATAACTTATATATATATATATATATATATATATATATAAAGCGGTTGTAGTAAAACAAGAACGTAAGAACATGATATTATATATATATATATATATATATATATATATATATATATATATATATATATGAAAAATTATTTCACGAAAGTGACACGTGAAAAATATTTATGATGAATAAAACCACGAAGGGAAAGGTTTTTTTTTTTTTTTTTTTTTTTATGACATATATCAATTTGGCATCATCTATTAAATTGATTGTAAACTTCCCTTTTGAGCTTGAATTTGTAGACTCCACTTAAAATTTTTGTTTTTTATCTGTTGGTTTATTTCTTTATGGTTATTTAGGCTGTGACATATATATCACTAAGGCACTTTTTATATTTATATTTATTTTTATTTCTTTATTCTTTTGTGACCTGTTCCATAAACAAGCCATTTGAATTTATATTGAAGGTCGGCCAAAGTGCTAAAAGTGTCTTTTTCCCATACAAATTTGTTTATCCTCCCACAATTTTTCTTTACTTACTATATATATGTATATGTGTATGTGTGTATGTATGTATATATATATATATAAGCAAACAACCACAAGGAAAAGGAAACACAAAGTCCGAGCGCTTGCTTTGCTTATTAATAAGGTCACGTGTTATTTTGTGATTCTAGTGCATATATATATATATTTGTGGTTTTTTATTTGTCGGTTTATTTCTTTATGGTTATTTAGGCTGTGACATATATATCACTAAGGCACTTTTTATATTTATATTTATTTTTATTTCTTTATTCTTTTGTGACCTGTTTCATAAACAAGCCATTTGAATTTATATTGAATGTCGGCTGAAGTGCTAAAAGTGTCAATCTCCCATCCAAATGTTTGCTCCTCCCACAATTTTTTCTATGCTTACTATATATATGTATATATATGTATATGTGTATATATATATATGTATATATATATATATATATGTATATATATATGAATATGTATGTATGTATGTTTATTTTTGTAACCTATATATTGCCTTGATCTGTCCTTTCACTCCAGTGTTCCTGAGGATGTCATTAGACGAAAGCGCTTGAGCACCCCTTTGTGTTTCCTTTCCCTTCGTGGTTTTATTCATCATATATATATATATATATGTAGCGACAGTGAGACTGTAGACTTGAAAGTTAGAAAATTAGGGATTTATTAAAATTTAAAGTTAAAAATTAAATTAAAAATAAAAATTTATATAATTATGAAATCTTAAAATTAGTCATTATAGAATATGTAGGGCTGTGAGAATTGCAAAATTATAAGATAATAAGGATTATAAAATTTTAAGTTAAAAAATTATGTCAATAAAAATAAAAAAAATAAAAATACTGACATTAAAGAATTACTGACAGAAACAATGTTTTTCATATTTACATCTTCCAGATCTTGCATATATATTATATATATATATATATATATATAGAGAGAGAGAGAGAGAGAGAGAGAGAGAGAGAGAGAGAGAGAGAGAGGGTGGCGCAAAAGTCAGGAACCATAGGCACGTTTTATTAAATTATAATAAATGTTCGAATTGGTGGCCTTCAACTTGGAGACACTTTCTGACGCGTTGAATGCATGATGTTTGAACATTCCTTAACACATTGGTACTAATTTTGGCACACTCAGATGTAATTTTATCCTTTAGAGAACGTATGGTTCTGGGTCGATCAACACAGACTACCGACTTGAGATGGCTCCCCCCCCCCCACAAGAAAAGGTCAAGAGGCGTGAGGTCTGGAGACCTAGGTGGCCATTCGACGGGCCCTTGCCGTCCGATCCACTTGCTTGGGAATGTTTCATCTAAAGAGCTCCGGACGATGGTTGCGAAATGTGGTGGTGCACCATCCTGCTGAAACCACATCTCCGCCCGTTCTGCCAGTGGAATGTCGTCCAGTATGGGCATTAGAAATGTTTGCAGCATATGCAGATATGTTTCACCTGTTACAGTACCATCGAGAAAGTATGGACCAATTTACCGATCCCCCCAGAGCGCAGCCCACACCATAATTCGTGGATCGAATTGCACATGTCCTTCCCCCATCTAGTGGGGGTTCTCATTGGCCCAGCAGCGTGCATTATGCCTATTGACACGACCGCTGAGGTGAAATATCGCTTGGTCGCTGATCATGATCCTTCGTTGAAGCTGTCGGTTTTGTAAAAACCACTGGCAGAACTCTACACGAAGGTCTGTGTCGTCACCGTGCAGTTCCTGAACGAGTTGGACTTTGTAGGGGTGGAAACGATTTGTTGTAAGAATTCGTTGAATGGATCTTCTGGAGACACCCGTTTCCTGGGATAACTTTCTTAAGGACTTACGTGGGCTGTTTTCGAGATGATTGAGTACCGTTAGTGATGTTGCTGCATCGGTTGAACTTTTTGGCCGGCCACTACGTGGCCGATTATGAACACCTCACGTTTTTTTGAAGCGAGTGAACAATTTTCCAACTCATGCCTGAACAACTGGCGGCCTCTCAGGGTGTTTGTCATTAAAAGCAGTAGCAACTGATCAGTGTGTGTTACCACGCCTTGCACAGATTAAAACTATCTCCACCCGTTCATGTATTGTCAATTTCTGTGCCATAGGTTCAACAACAAATCTGAAAATAACAAAACACACAAATTATTAAAATGTGCCTATGGTTCCTGACTTTTGCGCCACCCTATATATATATATATATATATATATATATATATATATATATATATATATATATATTATATATATATATATATATATGAAAATGAAAATGAAAAGGTTTATTGGCAGACTATAGTCCATATGACAAATATTATTATATAATGACAGTTCATATACTAAGGAGAGAAATATATACAAATGATTAGAAATAATACTGTAATGTCGAAGTTAAGTGGAGCTACAGACAGACGTTTTCGTACCAAGAAATCCATAGCTTTGAGGATAAATGGCAGGACTCATGGATAGCTTGGATAATCGGGTTGGTTGAGTTTTTAATTCTTTGCATTAGACTGTGTTGAGCACGTCTTGTTACCTCCGGGAAGCTCGGGACATTGCGGGTAGCAAACATTTGCGAAGCTGAGCATCTCGGGGGTAATTTATGTAAGAGTCTAAAAGACCTGTTGTACAGCAAATTTAGGGTTCTGCCAGAACCTTTTTTATAATTCACCCAGAGTTGCTGTCCGTATATATTACTGCAGGAAGTACGAAAGAGTGTCTTTAGCTTCACTTGTACAAAATCAAAAGTTCCTTATGGTCATATTCGTTTTAGCACACAGACTTCGAGATTGTTTTCTTATATCTGAGTCATCACTCAAGGAGCTGGTAATAGTTTGACCCAAATACTTAAACTCTTGTACTTCCTCAATTACTTCACCATTCATTTTAAACCTTATATCAGCTGGCTGATTACAGCTTTTAGGATGAAATTGCATAACCTTAGTTTTTGTAACATTAAAAAGAATATCATGCTTCTGCGAACACACTTCGCAGACTTTTAGTAGCCGATCCAGACCTTTAACAGAGGGACTTATTAACACCATATCATTGGCATAAACTAAGTTATTTATGCTTGTGTTATCTATACAACATCCCACTGTTGCCTCATTAAGTGAAGCAATTAATCCGTCAATATACACATTAAACAGCATTGGGGAGAGCAAGGAGCTTTGTCTCACCCCGCAAGAGGAGCCAAAACACTCGGATAGTACATTGCCCCACCTAACTGAAAGATTGGTGGGAATACCAAAATTTCAATACGTTTAATATGTACATGGGAACCTTCCTGTCTTCTAGTTTTTCAAATAAAATATTGTGGTTCACCCTATCATATACCTTACTTATATCTAGGAAACAGCTATAAATAGTTGAATTACTGTTAATGTATTTAGATATTGTTTCTTTAAGTACGTCGATACACAGATCAGTTGAGTGGGACCTTTTAAAATCAAACTGATTAGATGTCCATAGGAAATCATTTAATCATCGTAACAAGAGTTTTTCTAGTTGTTTCGAGAAGCAGGAAGCGACAGCAATATGCCTGTAATTATTGCTGGACAGAATGTCTCCGCACTTATTTTTTACCAGGGGCAAGATATATATACCCTTATGAACTCTGCAGGGATATAGCTATGAGCAAGCATGGCTGATAGGAGCAATGATATATGCAGACATACAACGTCATTGGCATATTTTAAGTGCTCATTCGATAAGTCATCTACCCCTGACGCAGAACCAGTCTTTAACTCTTTAATTAACCTCTTTACTTCAGAAAATGATATCAAAGTATTTTCACTTGTCCCTCCCACAGTCGTTTCGCTGCAATCTATCTTAAGATTATCCCTACTCACACTGTTTAGAATTTTAGAGTAGTGGTTTTTCCACAGCTTTGCAATTTTATCCTCTCCCGACAACCCATCGATTGTCGAAGGGAGGACATTTTTGACACCCGTTTGATTCTCAACAAATTTCCAAAATTTGTTATTATCGTTATTTATGCGAGCTTCACAGGCTTTTGATGCTCGAATAAACTCTTCTTCCTGTTTACATCGCCTTATGGCCGCCTTATACTAAGGCCTACTTCTACACATATTCATGTATACAGGTCCTAATCTGGGTCTACCATGAAAGCACCACAAATCATAGGCGTCTTTCGATTCCCTTTTCGGGGAGGCAATAAAATCATTCCATCCAAAAATACTCTTAGTATGATAGTTGTAAGATTTAATCTGGGGGCTTCCTGCTTCTCTTAACAGGGATATTATCTTACTATAATACCTATCTGTGAGTTTACAGTGAGAATCATTTGAGCAAGGATTACTACAGGCAAGATACAAAATTTCTAAATTATTAAAGAGGTGACTTGTTCTGTCTTTGTATTCTATTCTCTGTTGCATATTAACATTAAACCAATCGACGCGATTATTCTTATCTATTGAGTTCTTGTTAAGTCGTGTTGGCATAAATTGGTGAAGTTAATTAATATTTCTAATGGTCTATGATCAGCAAGAAGGAAATCATGCAGAATATGAACTCTAACAATTCGATCCTTTAGATTATTACTAGTGAGACAATGATCAATCCACCTGGTGGTACCACTCATATCACTAACGTATGTAAAACTACCACTGGTTACCCCTAATACATCTACATCACTTATACTTAAATTGGCCGACTCGCACATGTTACCCAATTCCACAAAGAATTCCGAGTTCACATGCGCGTTAAAGTCCCCCATTATTATACAGTGAGAATATATATATATATATATATATATATATATATATATATATATATATATATATACATTCAACTGCAAAGAACACGCAGTATAAATAACGTAAAGAACGACGCTTGTATAGGAAATGAAAAAATGAGGTAACCACCCGGGAATCGAACCCGGGATCTTCCGATCGCATCTGACCGGCAATCGGAAGATCCCGGGTTCGATTCCCGGGTCGTTACCTCATTTTTTCATTTGATTCGTTCTCTCTCTCTCGTCTTGCGCGGAATATCTCCTATACAAGCGTCGTTCTTTACGATATATATATATATATATATATTATATATATATATATATATATATATATATATATAGGGTGTTCCATAAGTCCCAGTCGGTTATAATTAAAGCGAAAATCCATCTAGTGGAGCTCATACTGATGTAATCGATTACTAAGGAAAAAATATTTGTCAGGATGCTTATATTTTGCACTTTCAATAATCAATAAATATTTCTAAACTTGTAGAGGGCCCTCTTGATGATAGGCTTCGTGTATACTCGACCGGAGCCTTGAAGGAACGGCGGACCGCTCTCCATGAAGGCCGGAGAGTGGGTGGCGTGACGAGTGGTGTTACTGACGAAGGAACTGAGGGCGAGATGTGACGACAAAAACGAGAATGGCAAGTGAGTGTGATTTGGTTGATGGTCGATGTGACCAAGAAAGAAGATAATGACGAAGAGAAACTGGAACAGACGAAGAAATGGGAAAGAAGTAGAGAAAGGGTGGAACAGAAACGAGAGCATGAGTAGAAGAAGACAGGCGCCCGGGCTCAACCAGGCACGCGCAGGAGTTAAGAACAAGCTCTTTTGTAGAATTGAGGATCCGAACCCCGAGGCCTACGAGCCCGACAAGGCGGAAGCAGGCCCCCTAAACAAGTGACAACAGATGCCGGTAGCAGAACCACCGACACCTTCTCGGGGGATGGAAGAGAAAAGATATCTACCTCCAGCGAGACCACACGACCAATCGACCATTTTCAGTGTGATTTGAGAAAGAACTCGCATTTTATAGGCCTTGGTGACGTCCTCTGGTGGGCATTTAGGGAAATACCACAAAATCTGTGTTTCCTCTGTAGGCCTGTTTCATGCCCACGTGTTTGAGTTTTATAACCTTTGTTTTGACTCCATGATGCTTAAGAACGGCAAAGAAAGGAATTTCTGGTCGGTCTCTACACATATTACTAACGAAACATAAATGAATAATTAAATATAAGTTCAAGAAGAAAATATATATTAACAAGGGAATGTCAATGACGTGAATAAAACATTGTTCTTGTATATTCTATAAATAAAAACCATAATATGTGATGACAGTGTTCATGATATCGGCAAGCCTGTCATCTTCTATTTAAATGACATTTCAATGAATAAACATTGTAACACATAAAATGCAATAGAACAACACGTGTTAAACATTGTCAGCATGTTCAGTTTACCATCTCCCAGATAAGACATATTGGTTGAATGCAACTTAATACATAAATGGTAGTTATTAGCTTAAAAAGAAGCCAATGTATTGCATCGTCGTGTGTCTCACACGACGATGCAATACATGCTTCTATATTATGGTTTTGCCGAAAAGCGTCGTTAGAATTGTGAAATGAACGATAGATGAGCGAAAATATCCACTAGCCCATATGTCATTGTTTTCTACCTGGGTTCAGCGAAACAACATTAAGGGTTCTGATATTTGTGTAATAAATATTTAACATAACTTACTGAAGCCAAGTAGTTCAGAATATATAGACGGAACTAAGTTAGAATGGAAATAAAGAGGTATTTCGTAACAAGAAGTGAATAATGTATTATATTTGTTCGTAACGACATGTAATTGGTTTATTTCATAGTCTTCCACCATTTTGCTTACAGGGTCCCTCGACCTAGAAAAGGTTGAAAAACACTGCCACAGATATATGCTAGACTTTGTAAATATGTAATGGTCTGTGTAGTAAACGGGTCCCAAAGTAGGGGTAATTACCCAAAGGGGGAAATTTTGACATTTCTCAGGGGTAAAAAGGAATTTCTGAAAATTGTTTTTTTAGTGTTCGTTTTGTGAAAAAATTGTTTTTTTGAGTTAGACCATTTAACTGTTTAGGTCATGGTCGCAGTGTTACAAAAGACAACGGCTACCACGAGAAGAATTATAGAGACTTTCCGAGACTCACATGGTGTGTTCATAGTAGCGCGATGGCTAAAGAAAAGCTAAAAATTGAATTTCTACCTACAGAACCTAGTTTAATCTAGATTCTGTGTCGGCATTGTATGTCAAACCCACAATCAACATCCTTATTAAGGACATTTAATGAATTAGTACACATTTAATACGCAGCCATGCTATCTAAAAAAGAGGCCATTCACTTATTACGCCCTGAAAAACAGTGACTCACCTGAACTGAAAGCAGAATTCCTTAAAATGCGGCAAGATCTTATTCTGAAGTTTGAGTTTGCAGAGAAATTGAGACATTTTGGGCAAAAGTGGATGGGGAGTATCATTTGCTTGCTGAAGAGCCAAAGAAAGTGGTGGTGCCTTTTGCGACAAGTTATATTATCGTTGTGAGGCAGGCTTTTCAGCAATGATGGTCATAAAGAACAAACTGCGAAATCGGTTGCACATTGAAGGCGATTTACGCTGCGCCTTGAGCGAAACAACCCAGAATTCAGGCGTTAGTTCAGTAGAAACAGTTGCATCCCTCATACTAGACTAGTAGTTGGTGGTGACGCGTTTTGCTTGCTTCCTAAGTAATGTTGTAGCCATTCTTTGACCAATATCATATGTGTTTAACTTATACTTAAGGCCCTGTATACTATATAGAAATATACGAGTATTATATTTATAAAATTTGAGTAATTATTCTCATGCTCAGTAAAATGAAGTTTCCTGTGCTTTTTGCAAGGGGGTAATTTCCATTTGGCGATTAACCAAAAGCTTGGGAACCGCTGGTGTAGCAGTTTAATGACCATTTTCCAAACTGTTTCCACATTCCAACAACTCCACCTGACTTTTAACATATCACGTGACACCACATGACGCCATGACAGAGGTGTTAACAGGTATGATGACTGAGAATAAGCTCACACTATTCCTGAATCCCATCTCTGCAGAATGGATTATCATCACCAGAAAATTGCTGAAAGGGGAAGAATCATCAGGCATGAAGGGGAGCGGGTTGTCCCCAACTCAAATTGCAAGAGAACTTGGAATTTCTACGAACACTCTATATATGGTTGAAGAGGTGGCAAGAGGAAGGGAATCTACGAGATCACCGCAGACTGGGTAAACCTCGACTGACAACTGCTGCGGATGATCGGAGGATTTGCGATGTTGCCGAAGCCCATCCCTTTACCAATGCTGTTGCCATAAGGGAACAATTGCTGCTTAATGTTTCGGCAATGACAGTAAGGCGGCGGCTACATGAAGCTGGGTTACACCATCGGACCCCGGCTATCAAGGAGAAGTTAAATCAGCAACATCGAGAAAACAGACTTCGATTTGCTCAGCAACATGTTGATGAAGGACTTGACTTTTGGAGCCGAGTGATATTTACCGACGAAAAGACCTTTTTCTCCACATCCCATGGCCATCTTCATTGTTGGAGGAGGAATAATACTTGATATACTCAAAAGCACATCTATGAGGAAGCATGTGGGGATGGATTTATCTGTATGGTGTAGGAGAGCTCACCAAAATAGAAGGGAGGTTTACTGCAGACCAGTATATAGAAATTTTCGAAGAAGTTATGCTTCCTTCTGTGCGTGCATATGCTCTGCCTTTTCCTGAGCGAATCATTATTATGCAAGACAGGTCTCCAATTTACACAGCACGGATCGTCACACGCTGGTTTTCTGAGCAAAGAAATATTGACCTTCTGGATTGGCCAAGTAAGGGTTGTGATATGAATCCCATCGAGAATATATGGACCAATATTGTAAATGTGTGGGAACCAGCGGAGGAACGAACAACGGACCAGCTTTTACAACACACAGTGAGTGGGAGATGCTGAGGAGGAATCAACAGCTGGTTGATGTTGTTTCTGTACCACACCGACTGCAGGAAGTCATAGACAACAACGGTGCCTGGACAAGATATTAAATTTGTTGTGTTCATGTGTAAAATATCTTTCAAATACAATGGTAATTATGAATGTGGAACACCTTTGCAAAATTGTCAAATATCATCATTTAAATGGCTCTATGTTTATTGATATGAATCACTGTAATAGTTTTATGTTCTGTAATTTTCTCTTTTGAGGTGAGAGACCGCCAACAGTCACAGCTGCAGTGGTTCAACACTTAAGTTGTAGCATGGAACTTATTCATACAAAACAATTATATGCATTTATGATGCTTCCTCAATACAAAACATTCTTCGTTTCTAAATAATATTTCTCTCAATGAGAGTTTATTACTATATCAGTGTTGCTGATCTAGAAGTAGCATTTCCTCCGGATAAACAATGCCATTCCAGTAGTATCCATTCAACTATCGTCCATTTGTCAGTTGGAAGATATTCTGAGCAGTGACGTATGAAACCTTCAGATACCCTCCATCTTGTAAGTTATAATGTTATTAAAGTTTAATATGCATCAAAACATTGTTTTTTATTCATAAACCGCCTCTTCATGTGTTTTTACTTTTTATATATCAAGTTTTTGCTCTGTCTTTGTTATAACACAAAATAATATCTGAATCTATGTTCAGTATTAAATGTAAATAAATAAATCAATCAATTTGGAATTTGCTCAGGGCGCAATAATGCCTACCAACGACTCTGTTCGTCCAGGATGAAAGGCTTGCCAATACCATGAACATTGTCATCACGTCCGAAGGTTTTTTTTAGTTTTTACAAGACCATTTTTTATTCACTTTGTTAATATGTATCCCCTTCTTGAATTTATATTTAATTATTTATTTATGTTTCCTCAGTAATATGCAAACCAGAGTGATGAATGGAAATAATTATGTTCTAAAGACATTTTGCAATGAGTCAACCAATCAGCGCTAAACCCCAGATTCATTCATAAAATATTACGACCGTTTGTAGTTCACACAACAAATAAATGCCAGGTGTCGCTATCTGTTCTTAAGAGTGTCCTACGAATAATGAGCGCAGCTGTACATATGTAACAATCATATGCTCATCATATATTGTAGGCATAACATTGAACATGCATTTTACAAACACATTTTGAGTTTAACAGTAGCTAGGTCAACTATGCTATAGTAACAATTATGCGATCAAATGATTTCTGGAACTGTTCCATAGTGACAGATGGGACCGCTTTCCCAGAAGAGCCTTAAGGGATATAGTTAATGTTTAGATCAGCTAATGTTTCATACACTGAGTCACGCACTTTTCTCTCTGAAACCACCCTGATGTGTCGTATCGCTGGTGGTAATGGATCTTTACACTCCTCACCACATTCAGAACCAATAAATCTCTTTCGTTTTCTGAGGGTGCATGTCGATGTATACTTGACTGCACTATCTCATTATTTGATATATTTTCCCTGACACCATCCTGATCATCGAGTATTTCTCCTAGCTCGTCGATGTTTTCATATTGGAAGGCTTTCTCCATTTATGCTTTGTATTTATCTGATAGCTCACGTTGACATTGCCTCCGCATCATTGCAGCATACCAAACAGGATCACTTCCCTTGTCACACTGCATCTTCTTTTCTGTACGCTGGTCTTGTAGATATTTAGTTTCATTGGCACTCATAGATACATCGAACTCATCTCTGTATTGCTTGATCCTCTCGGAGCTGACTGCAGCTACATCATACAGACTATTTGATTTGTCCCTCAGTTTTCAGTTTCTTGTATTCACTAATTGCTTTCCCACTGGTCCTTCCCGCTCTGACTCTCTTCTTGCCTTCTTTGAAGACTAGCCAGTCCTTCTCTAAACATTGTATCATAATAGTATTTACAGTATATCATTTTCTTCACTTCACTCACGGCTGCACTGTTGAGAACCTTGTTGGATTTCTATAAAATGTCTCAATACACCGATAACATCTGAATATAATGGCAATCTTTTCCCATCCGCACACTTTCTGGGAGGAGGAAAATCAATATCAGGGTCCAGAAGAGCGCCAGAATGGAGTGTTTGTCGACTGGTCATATCGAAATTGGAGTTCCTGGAACAAAAAAATGCAGTTAGTTTAGTAACGATGCTCGTTTGTAATATTAAAATATAAACTATAGCTATACTGAAATATGTTATGACATGATATACAAACATATAGTCATCTATGGTTGAATTGCATGAAATATAGCAATATTTAAATGATTTAAACAGTTTATAGTAATATAATTAAACAATATTTACATTGGCAGTCATTTTATATATTCCTATATTTCATAAACTATTCTTTCTGATATTTTTATTATGAAAATCTTTCAGAAACAACTTTATACTGGAAATAATTCTATATTACAGTGTATTTGCTATTGACAGTATTGTCAATTATTGGTGTGGAGCTTGGTAGGGGTAGTAAATCAAGCAATACCCAATAATTATACATCACTGAACTTCTTTTTCATAGCCTAACACTCTCTGGGTGGTTTCGCATTCAAATTTAAAAAATTGTAAATTATCACCCAACCCTATTTTAAATTGTCAGATTTTTAAAAAATCACGCGATACTTTTTGGTTTAAAGAAAAAAATCGTGTACGAAAGAGTTAAGGAAAGACATTATATTTATTGCCTTTGAACTTGAGAGAGAAACTTTCTAAACTAAACCGGTCAAGAGAATTACTTTAAAACTAAATTGAATCTTCTAAAGACCGACTCAGAAAAAATATTGGCGGTTTGTTAATAACTTTCTACACAGAAACCCTTGTTCTAAAACTAATTCCATTAAAATTAACTGCTATGTCGTAACCAATGTCGTGACACCGCTTTCCGTTGGTGAGCGAAATTAAGCACATTGGTTTGATAGCAGTGAGATGAAACAAGTAGTGTGGGCGAAAAAATGGGAGTGCAGGAATGTTGCAATGTTGATCGATGTTGCAATGTTGATCAATGTTCCAAGGGGTTATGCAACAAGGGGGACGGTTATGCAATAAAGGGGGAAGGGGTTATGCAATAAAGGGGGGAGGGGGAGGGAGCTTTGGGGGAAGAAGGGAGAATGACCTCCCCCAAAGGGATAACCTTAACCTAAGAGAGGGAGATAAAGGAGAAGGAGGAGGGTCTTTGGGGGAGGAGGTGGGATGTCCTCACCCCCGAAAAGGAAGCCAAACTTAAGCCTTAATCTAAGAAGGAGAGAAGGGTGTTCGCCTGGCTCCAGCCAGACGCATAATGAGCGTCCAGGGGCCCAGCATCTGTTATATAGACGGTCTGGAGTTACCAGTTACCACTTTTTATTTATTTATATAAGGAGAGTTGGCAGATACCACCATTTATTTTAATTTATTTAAGTAAGTTGCCACTTATATATTTATTTATTAAAGGCAAGAGTGACTTTCTCCTTAAATTTGTTCAGCAAGAAAACTATCAGGTCATCCCATAAGTAATGTCGTTTTTAACGAAAGATTAAGTTTAAACTAGTCCTACTCGGTTTAAGCATAAATTTTCCGAAGGTTATATCTAAGAGGAGATCTATCGTGTTTCGCTACATACTTTACAGACCTTGACCAGTGAAGACATGTGTTTTGCTTTATGTGAACCCCTCATAAACATGACGGTATCAGAAGAGCATATCAGGCATCTAATGCTTTACGAGTTCAAAAAAGGGAATAGTGCTACTGAAGCAACGCGAAACATTCATGACGTTTATGGCAACGATATTCTGCATGTGAGGAAATGTCAAAGATAGTTCCAAAAGTTTAGGAATGGTGACTGCTGTTTGACAGATGCAGCACGCTCTGGACGCCCTGCTGAGTTTGATGATGACCTGCTGTTAGCCGCACTTGAAGAAGACTGTTCAACAACTGTCGAAGAATTGGCCCAGAAACTCAATTCATCCCCGTCCACCATCCATCGACATTTGCAACAACTCGGGAAAGTGCCTAAGTCAGGAAAATGGGTGCCACATGACTTGTCGGTCGACAATCTGAGGGTGCGGGTAAACATTAGCACAGCTCTTCATTTCCGTGGACTCCAAGATCCGTTTTTACACCGTTTAGTGACTGGTGATAAAAAGTCGATACTGTACCAGAATGTTAAGCGCCGTCGACAGTGGGTTTGTGCCGGAGAACCAGCGACACCACAGCCAAAACCAAATCTTCATCCTCGGAAGGTGTTGCTTAGTGTTTGGTGGGATAAGGGTGGTGTAATACACTTTGAAACCTTACCACACAACCAATCACCGCTCAAGTCTACTGTCAACAACTGGATCGATTGAACACTGCACTAAAAGAAAAGAGACCACCTTTGGTTAATCAAAAAGGAATCGTGTTCCGCAACGACAACGCACGTCCTCATACCGCTCGGATCACTTCTGCAAAAATTGAGGAGCTTGGGTGGGAAAAGCTTCCACATCCTCCATATTCTCCAGACCTTGCGCCTTCAGATTATCATCTCTTCAGGAGTCTGCAAAACTATCTTGACGAGAAACAGTATACTTCTTTAGATGACCTGCACACCAGTCTTTGTACGTTTTATTGCCTCAAAATCGCCTGAATTTTATAAACATGGCATTGAAAAGCTTGTAGGACGTTGGCAGAGTGTCATTGATTCCGATAGAAAATATGTACTACATTAAAAAGTTTCAGTTGAGTTTTTTTTGTCCTTCAAATTCCGATCTAAAAAACGACATTACTTATGGGATGACCTGATACTTATTTAAACGAATCCCAGTATTAACAGTAAAACAAATACAATTAAACCGAATTAAATAAAACATTACATCATTCTGTTTATTTAGATGAATTATTGGAATCAATTTCACGAGATATATAGAAAATAAATATACAGTAGTTCATTTTATACAAACGATGGACTACATATGATCAAAAAATAAAATAAAAAAATAATAATAGTATAAGAAATACGAACGAGGAATAAATATATAATAAAAAAACTACTCTAAAGCCGAACCGAAAGTGTCTATTTACTTTTGACAATCCTTTCTATACACCTATATTTTTTATAGATAAATTTCAGCGAAATCAAAGTAATTGATAAAAGAATTAAATGAAAAGTCTATATATACTTTTATATTAAACAATAAAATTTTAATAAACTTCCCGTTTCTTTGTGCAGTCAGTTTCCAAAATTTTAGCCAACTTCCCATAT
Source organism: Bathynomus jamesi (assembly GCA_023014485.1). Lineage (NCBI taxonomy): Eukaryota > Metazoa > Arthropoda > Malacostraca > Isopoda > Cirolanidae > Bathynomus > Bathynomus jamesi. The sequence goes on along the minus strand of JAJOZX010001542.1, from coordinate 760,858 downwards.
GAAAGCAAGCAAGCAAGCACCCACCACCACGCATTTTACTTATTATTTTACAACACGAATAAAATTTAAAAAAATTAGTGATAAAATCCGTACTATGTTACGGATTTCTCGTCTAAGCTGTAGATCTAAGGTGGTTCAAAAACATTGCTACTTGACACCTTGTACTTCAGAACGGTTGCCTTTAGCATATAAAAGCACATGTTAGTACAGTGATTTACTCTAAAGCCATACCGAAGGTGTTTATTTACTTTTGTCATTCCTCTGTGTGTATATATATATACACACACACACACACACACACACACACACACACACACATATATATATATATATATATATATATATATAATATATAATATAATATATATAAGATGTGTCTTCTCAATTTCGTACATTTTTTCGTTCATCTTAATATTAATTCATTCTTTACAGTATACTAAATTGACAATACACATTTTAAGTATTTTATAAGAATAATATTTAATTTACCTATAATTCGAAAGACATGAATCGCTTTCATTTATTCTAAAGCCAAACCGGAAGTATCTATTTACTTTTGCGGGGAGAAAGCGTGTAACACTCGGAGGCTACTCCAAAATGGTGAAAGCGGTTACATTGGAATGTGGGTCAATCCACATTTCGTCTCAAAACCGGTTTCCGTCTTCCTTCACACTATATATTGTACCAGTCATTATTATTATTATTATAATGAAGTTAAAAACTCAATTTTAAATTATATTATTTATTAAAGGCAAGAGAGAGAAAGAGAAAGAGTTAATTCTGAGAGCTGTACACACACACACACACACACACACACACACACACACACCGGGAGTACTCAACAATTGGAATTGAATCAAATATATATATATATATATATATATATATATATATATATACAGAGAGAGAGAGTTTTGTCAGAGAAAGTGAGGACGGCACACACACACACACACACACACACACACACACACACACACACGCATTACTGATTTTAAATCACTGTTAAAAATTATAATTATCAGAAATCAACTTAAAAGGTTTGCATCAGACAACCGGTCAGACGCAGCGCTCAACCCAAATGATGCATACAATTGTCCTGACTCTTGTATTATTATTATTATTACGTGTGGTGATTTCACGAAGGTGAAGCTTATCGCCCCTCCACCCGAGTTGGCCTGATGAAGTATTGAGTTGGCTTCTTTTACTATCCACTTCACATAGGTACACCCGACTCGTCGTGGCTTGTATGTACCAGGCGTCTAATCTTCTTTTGCACTCCATGGATTTTAGTTCCTACCTTTTTCCGTATCGTAACAGTTGAAATTTCTCAGTGTTAAACTTCATATAAAAACCAAGTGTCTTCTCCTAAAAATTACATTATTACCCCTGTCCCATCATTCATGGATTAAAAAAGTTCTACTTACTTTATTGGTAACCTTCGATAACACCGAATTGTTCATTCTGACGAAGGTCAAGCTTTTCACTCCGTCTTAGACCTTCAGTTTAACGTGGAATCCGAAACACCAGCAACACAGCGTCTTAACCACTAGGTCACCCAGGGTACCCATTTATCTACTAACCAATTGTACGGAAGGATAATCGTTTACCGCGCGCCGGCTGCCGTCACCGGGTCTCGAGCCCGGATGAACTCTGAAGCTATTCTTTTTATTATACTTTATTTTGTACAAAAATACAGATCCTGTTGTATCCCTACAAAAACATTCTGCTTGTAGATATCTTCAAGGTTTCTTATTTTCTAGTGATCTTTGTGTCATCGGATGTTACTGTGCTGTCTCTGGTCCTCATCTATGTCAGGATCATGAAGAGTAGCGGCGCTAATTCTGTTTCCTGTGGTACTGAGCTGAGGGGCTCTGATGAAGATATTCTTGTAACGACTTGCCGCCGCTCAAATTGTCCATCTCCCTATCCAAAATGGGAAAAATTGAGGATCGAATAGTATGACCACAAACAGTAATACAGGAATACCTCAAAATTCGTCGTTTCGAATTTCGTCGTCTCGCAGATTCGTCGTCAAGCTTTTACTACCTATAGTTTCGCAATCCGTCGTCCATATTCGCAGATTCGTCGTTTTTTGAAAAAAATGTGAAAAAAAAATCGATCAAAATTGACGAAATTCAACTGTTTACCAACGTTTAACGTATATTTTGCCGAAAAACTGTTTAACGTATTACATGTTTTCTCATTGAAACATGTTATAATCTACCTCGAATTTCGTCGTTTCATATTTCGTTGTGTTATTCTGGAACGAATTAACGACGAATTTCGAGGTATTTCTGAAATGCAAAATATTGTCGTGGTAGAGATTGCAAGTGGCAAATGTTGATCAATGTTGCAAAGGGATGAGGGATATTGCATGAAGGGGTGGGTTCCAAAATGGGAAAACCGATAATAGTATCGGCGCAAATATTAATGCAAAATATTGTCGTGACAGATCGTCCAAGTGAACTCATACACCTTGAGATGTGAGCATTAAATCTACGGAGAGAAGAAAAAGACACCATTAGTCGACCAATCAGGACGTCCAAAGTGTGGACCCGTAATATAGGTGTTACGATTGGTAAACAAATTTAACCGCGCCGCCCAGTTACATTGACAACCAATCATCAAACTTACGAACCGCCTATTAGTCTTTTCGGGGTGGTGCTTGGGGATCATGCATATAAAAGAAAATATTTTCAGCTAGGGTTCACAGTAGTTATTTTCACCAGTGAATAAACATTCCCTCCGTCATGAATAAACAACTTTGCAGTTTACCGGATTTATATCAAGTTGGAGACACTTTCAGCGGTGTCTACAATCAACCTTTTTAACGCAGCCGAACGGGACGCATTATTTCCAACGCAAACCGTTGATGATATTTGCAATGACGCTGTAGAAATGTAAGTAATTATGTGCCTGTAATTTTATTTTTTGTAGCGAATTATTCGCGAACTGGTTATTTATTTAGTGTGCCTGTCATTAGGTGAAAGAGCACTGTTCTGGATTATTTCATCATATATATGTGGAGGGTTGTAGTAATTAATCTCATCACATTAAAAATGCTTCATTTAAATAGTAGGTATCCGCAATTATAGCTTAGTTTGCAATTAATATTATGCTAAAGTCCTGTTTTGATTCGTTGAATTTTTTTATAGCAATCCTTTGCAAGTTCTAAATAATTTTATAATTTCCATAATAAATGTTATTCGGCATTTTCTCTTAAAGGAACTTCTCTGAACGGTTCGAAGATATCTTCACATTGTAATAGTCTTACTACATGTATACTCTGCATATGTTTTAAGCAATTGGGTTTTATTAAAAAAGAATCAGTATGAACTAATTATTTATCCTTTCTCTTTAAAGGACCGATGAGGATTGATTCGTGTTATACAATTTTTTCGTTTTGAAGAAATACATGTCGTGGACCTGAATATAGAGGTAGAAGTTTTACCGAGCAGTCAACCCAGCGATTGTCACATCATTAACGAAATAAGGTAAGTTTTTTCTTGTTTCGATCTTTTTTTCGGGGAAGAAGACACAATGTAGTTTCATCAATTTATTAAATGAAAGAAATCATGTTTTTAGTACAATAACCATCTTAAATAAGCTACAGATTATACAAACTAACATTATTGGATACATATATATATATATATATATGATGAATAAAACCACGAAGGAAAGGAAACACAAAATGGTGCTCAAGCGCTTTCGTCTAATGACATCCTCAGGAACACTGAAGTACATAAAAGGTTACAGCCTATATATAGGTTACAGAAAGAAAAAAAAAGAAAATAAATAATATACACATACACATACATATATATATATATATATATATATATATACACACATATATATATACATATATACCCATATATACATGCAATAAACGGAGAAGTAAAAATAAAAATTAAAGGATTATCAGAGAGGCATACAGATTTGTAATCAAAAATATCGATTTTTAGCACAAGATCAAATGAATTATAAAAATACACATTTATACTGGAAATCTGTCCGGGTTTTAACACTCAGCCTTATATGGTTAAGTTTCGCTGTATAAAAAAATAAAATGAAAATTAAAAGTTAATAAAGTAGCATACAAGTTTACCACAGATTTAGCGTTCTACCCTTCTTATCTAAATCTGTTTTGAAGGAATTCAAAACAACAGGATATATATATATATATATATATATATATATATATATATATATATATATATATATATATATACGAACAAAACATCATACTATACAACGAGTATGCACAATCGGAAAACGGCTTTTTATCTGACTACATATCACTTCGTCGTTTCGTTGAGTGTGACACGGGTCGAATAATTTTTAAAAATTTATAAATTCCACACCACGTGACATATGCATGAGAAATGAAAGGCAGTACATCCCACAAATATTACTAAAATTCCATACAATTTCGGGGATATGCCTCTGCTCGAGAAATTTTACAATAACAGGGTCACTCGAGGGTTGAGTACTGAGTGAAGCAAAATAGTACATGCGGTCCCTATTTTTAAAATAGATTGCAAACCAATGAATCCCTTCACTACCAATAACATCTGTGTTCACAATAAGACTACCGCAATCTCTCGTAGTTGTCAATTTCAATGTTTCATTCTTCGCAAACACACCGATAAATTTGGAACGTGTGATTCGTCCACTATTCATTACTCTCTGAAGTGTATTCGCGTCCATTTTAAAAGTCTGTGACAACGCCCCTAAATCTGTCTACTCCTATTAGGGATTGTGACTCGAGGTATACTAGTACACTAATAGGCGCGTCTATCGGCTTGGCGAATTCCAATCTGACTGAGATGTTTCCACTCTGTTGTGGACTTAAGTGTGTAATTACAATAGCAGATAAGTCGGGTGTGATGTCAAATGGATAAAGGTTAAATTGATCGATGAATTCTTTCTGCTCGATATGTTGTGTGGCTGACCCATTAATTTTTGGTTGGTCAGCTCTATTGTCGGGCACAGGCCCTATTTCACCATGCCCATCGTTGTCAGTGCTGTGCCTAATAACCACGGGGATCTCTGTCGGATTCTTATAAGTTTCGTACTCGTGAAGAAATTTCTGCAGAGCTTCTCGATATAAGATTCTTTTCTCATCAGGTGTTTTTTCACTGTTTAATAGGGCTAACAATTCGCTTTCCATTCTTTTAAGCCTGCTTTTACGGGGTTCTAGAACCGTGTCTGGATTTTTTGAACTTTGCAATGAAGCATATACCTTGTGTGGAATCACAACCACTTTCTTCATTATATTAATCTAGTCAGCAAAGGAGCCAAAACCGAAAATAAGATGGGGAGGAATGACCCTCCTCTTTGTGGAATAATTCGTTTTTTCTTCCCCACAGTTTGACTTTTACGAGCGAGTGCACGTATCATGTTCTTGTAACGGCGTAGGCGAGCCTTCTGAGGGGGTTTCACTGATACATTGTAATTTATAACGTTAAGACAGATTTCACAGATGCATTTTAAAAAGTCGGAGTCGATATTTTTATCAAACATCTGTTGCATTGCCCGGGGCAGTCGATGATAGATTTTTAATAATTCAAGGTATTTCTTTAGCCTCTTTGTCATTCTGGAATATACACCGTTTCAGGCTCGTTTAGAAATATATTCATTCTTAGAAGCACCCTAAACGTGTTTCGCGGATGAAGGTCGCAAAGCAAATATCCGTAACGCCGGCTTGTAGCTTCTATATAAACTTCCAAAAACTCCTTACGCTGATTCGGGAACATTTGATTGGCTAATACCCCAATTTGTGACACATCTCTACGTTGTGCGAATAAGATTAGATATTGTGTATTTAACGACAGCGTGCATATATCTATTTTTAAAAAATAGATTCTGATTGATGAAGAACACGCTTATGTTAAGATGGTGGGAGAATACCGTAAATGTCTCGGCAAACGTTTTATCCACCTTTGTGGAACAAAATATCATCTTGGTATTCGTTGAATACTGACTGGTATGAAGATAGCACCATATGACTTTATGCACAAATTTTGAGAACGTCTCCCCCTTATCTTTAATAATTTTAGGCATAAACTCAGTTTTACCACATCCTGTAGGGCCAGATATAATATGGGCTCGTGAACCTGAATTTTTCTACAGAATCCATTTCTAACACGTCACACTCCAAGTGGGTCACTTACAAAATATAATAAATATTTAAGTGATGATCCTTATATTCTACAGTCTTGTTTTACTCTTCTCCCACAGAACCGTGAATGACGATGAGGTACAGCACCCCCCTCATCGATATTACAGATGACCCCGACGACAGTGTAGTTGTGATCACAGACTCCAACCCCACTGCCGAGTCAACACCACCGATACCTGTAGCACGCGACAATTCAAAGCGCAGGCATGATGAAGAGCCCTCCACGTTAGGTATAAAGCGTGCCATGATTGCGCCGGTTGTTAGACCACCAGTAATAGAGCCCCAACCCTCTACGTCTTACGACACAACCCCCACAATAGTACCTTCCTCAAATATATCCCCTTATTTCTGTTCAATTCCGGGTACATCTCCACAGCCGCAGCAGCTTCTCGTTCTGGAGAGGATGGTATAACATTCAAGTTGGTGCGCACCGCTACCACCACCCCAGCCTTGACTAGAAATCGGTATATAGTCAGGGTTGATCTTAGATCCATGTATAGCAATGGTGTTGAACACGGACTAGGGCGCATAGTTGAACGTATTGTAGAGTTTGCCCTTCAGAACCGTGACGAACGTGAAGTCAGGACGAGGCTGTCCTTCGGGTTCGGATCAGATGACGGAGATGTAGATGATTTTTGGGTAGTAATACCATTCAAACGGTTGGCAGCTGTAGATATAAAGTATATATTAGGCCGTATAATGCAGGCCTCTCAAAGTAGTATAGCCTTCAATATGGAGAACTTCACGGTAAATGTTGACCGTGTGTTCCGTGTTGTGGGTCATAGTGCCACACCTTATACTCTTAACTTCAATTCTCAGGCTATTTACAGGCGGCATATAAACGTCGATCGTGGTTGCGGCTTTATAGCAGTAGGCTTCGCTCGTATGTTTACTCTACTAAATACACGGACCCAAAAAATTTGGTTGCCTACGGTAGTGGAGCGTGCCCGTAAACTAGCTGTAGACTGTAAACTTGAGTTTGACTGTAACATGGGTCCTGAGGAGCTGAGAAGAGTAGAACAGGAAATGAATGTTCGTATAGTTGTATTTGGAATAGATGATCGTCGTAGCACTGTGTATATTTTTAAAAGCTGTGTGAGAGATCGTACAAGACCCCTACTTATTTTAGGACTGTCAGGAACAACGTATCTCCCCATCCGTAATATAAGGGGCCTTTACGCGAGTTATGATAAAAGTCGAAAATATGGACGACATCATGATTTGTGTAAGGGGTGTCTCGAGTTTGCGGATGATATAGTGAAACATTATAAAGATTGGCATATGGTATGTGAGCAGTGTAAAAGCTCCAAATGTGAAAGCCGTGTGGTTGAAGCTGAGAAGAGGGACTGTAATGTGTGTAGAAGCACATTTTTCAATAATAACTGTTTTGAGTTCCATAAATCAATTCGCACGTGCAGGAAGATGAGAATATGTGAATGTGGCATGTTTCACATGATGGACAAGTGGGGGAAATTCACGCGTAAATGTGATGAAATTCACTGTTCTCCACGAGAAATATAAGGCAGATGGTACGAAACATGTATGTTATATGAAAGATGCTAAGCCTAAAAATAAACCTTGTATAACTGTATACTTTGACATAGAAACATACACGGAGGCTGAGACCAAAGAGGTTATCCCACATCTACTTGTAAGCCAGACTATCTGCGACGAATGCATGGACATCGATTATGATGAGTGTTACAAATGTGGTAAACAAACAAACGTTTTTAAAACAATCGCCCACGACAATCCCGTGAAACTCTTTGTGTCCTATATTGTCAAGTTAGCGGACAAGTTCAAAAAAATGACTGTGTATATTCTTGCCCATAACGGGGAAAAATTTGACACACAATTCCTTTATAAGGAACTGCTTGAACACGAGTCATCGGAGATATTTACAGGCGATCCCTTGAAAAGAGGAAATTATACAGATGCAAATAAGAGGTAATGTTCAGTTTAAAGACACTTTATTATTCACACCTTGTAAATTAGCAAAGCTACCCAAGGTGATGGACGTAGCCGCCGAAGTTTCAAAAGGGTATTTCCCTTACACTTTCCTCACTAGCCACACTTTAAATTACGCCTACCACCCCCTAAACATTACTTTAACTATACCAAGAATGGTGCTAGTGAGCGTGAAGATTTTGACCGCTACTGCAACAGTTTTCATGAATTTAATCCTTATAATATAGCTGATGAATGTGAACGTTATTGCGTGAATGATGTGCGTATGCGCGCTTAGAGTATGTTTCCAGGCCTTTAGAAGAATGTACATAGACCGTTTCAAATGCGATCCGTTGCAAGTCGCAACCACGATCGCCTCATTATGTTTTTCGGTGTTCAAGAATAACTTTATGCCTAAAGACACCTTACGCGTCATTCACAGAAACAATCCCCGCAGTTATGGGCACAAGGCTATTTACTAGCTCATACACCTACAGCAGCAGACACGTGTATACATAAAGCATGCCCGCAACACGGGGCAAATACCCATTAAGGTTAATGGCCGTGTTTTTTGGGTTGATGGTCTAAGCGAAAACCGTACCACTGGTGAAAAGACTGTGTACTCCTTTAACGGTTGCTGGTGACACGGATGCCCCCGTCCTGAGAGTGGAATCGTAGGAGATATCCACGGTAGATCTCCTGCTAACAGTCTTGCGTGGACCCACCCGCGATCAACTTATAGGCTCCCAGTTCACTCACAAAGTCTTGTGGGAGCATGAGTATGATGCACGGATGGAAACAGATGGACAGTACCGTGAAGAAATAAACACGATCAAACGTTCAATGGTGCTGGATCCTCTCAAATGCGGTGATAGCTTGTTCGGAGGGCGTACAAATCCCTTCAAGCTATACTTTCCGCCTACGGAGGGCGTGAAACTCCATTACTACGACTTCTGTTCTTTATATCCCTACGTGATGAAGAACAATCCGTACCCCTAGGTGCACCTGAGAAACTGGTGGGACCTGACCTGCCCACCATCGAGGTGTTCTCAACAAATTTGAACGGGTACTATTTCGGCCTTTCTTTCGTAGATGTGCTCCCACGCGATTTATGGATGCCGATCTTACCCGTCGTTATAGATCACAAGCTCATGTTTCCCTGTGCGTGAAGTGCGCAGAGGAGAACAATGGGGAATGTAATCATACAACCAACCAGCGTAAGATCAGAGGTGTATATACAAGCCCTGAGCTGGACCTAGCCGTTCGCCATGGCTACAGAATATTGAAGATACATGAGGTGTGGAGGTTTCAGAAGCTACCCAACCTTTTCACGCCATATATAAACGCTTTTTTGAAGGATAAGGTGAAGCATCAGGGTATCCGCGAGGAGTTGATACCGAAGATGAAAAATCGGCTTATATTCAACGTTACCGTGACCGTGAAGGTATACAGCTTGACCGTTCCCAAATTGTAAAGAACCCAGGCAAGCGCTTTAGTGCAAAGTTGTGTCTAAACAGTCTTTGGGGAAAATTTGCACAGAATACTGGCAAAGGGAACGTTCATTTGGCACAAAGTTATAGTGAAGTCTGGGATTATGCCAACGCCCGATAAAGAGGTCATGGAGATCGTGAATGTAGGTAATACTTACATAATAAAGTACAACAATACCGAATTGGCCACAGATACCTCACGGGTTAAACATACCTGTAGCCAGCTTCACAACGGCCTACGCACGCATCAAACTTTGGGGCCTATTGCATTCTCTTGGCGGAGGGTTTTGTACGCCGATACAGATAGTGATATTCACAGCGAGGGAGGGTGAATACATGCCTCCTATTGGTGAATTCCTCGGAGAGTTGACTGATGAGATCAAGGATGAGTATGGAGACATCGCATACGCCGACTCTTTTGTCTCAACAGGCCAAAAACTTATGGGGTACGGGTGAGGGTGGGGGAGGATATGAAATATATCGTGAAGGCTAAGGGTATCACGCTCAACCAGGCGAATCGGCGGGTCGTTAACTTTGATTCGTTGAAGGATCTAGTGTGCTTGGATGATGATGAGGGCGACCAGCCATCCCAACTAACTGTAGGACCCACAATTTTCGGGCGCAGAAGCTGGGGGCGTGAAGGAACTTAGGGGTACAAAGGTGTGCCGTAACACCTATAGGAAACGTTACCAGGTGCCTGGTACCTATGATACCGTACCCTTTGGATACCATAATCTTTGATTTTATATGTCTATTGTTAACGATATGTTTATTTATTACACACTGTATATATATATATATATATATACACCTTGAATATTTCGTTTATTAAATAAATCGTGTTTCAATTAGCGTTTCACTTTCTCCTTTGTGTGTGTGTGTGTGTGTGTGTGTGTGTGTGTGTGTGTACAGGGAAAATTCTAAGCTCCGCCCAGCGTGTACAGGAGAAAGTTCTAAGCTCCGCCCACCTGTATGATCGGTCACGTGACTCCTGCTACTACCTGGGCATATCTCTTCCCTGCGTGCTCAGTTGACCGCTGCAAGCCCTGGGTCTCAGACGTGCATTTCCCACGTAGACGAAAAATAGTAATGGCTACCTTTAATATTGCGTGTTCGACGTTTATGAAGTGGTATTCGGCAAAGTGTGAAGATAAGGTTACTGAATGGCTCCCTATTCCACCCTCCTTTGATACTTTTAAGGCTACATTGAATCGTGCGAAGGAAAAGAGGTACAAATACTCTACGGCTATTCTGGCGAGAGCATTGCAGGATTTCGTGGTACAAGTGATGTATTGAACTATGTTGTAGGACTAAACTTTATAAAAGCTTACATATACCGTGAAGTAGAAGAAACAACACGTGCAGAAGAGAAGCAACGGTTATGGTTAGTGAGTCTTGTTGATGAGTGGTGCGACAAGCGATATTATGTCATGTTGCATCATACCGAGTACTCGTACCCTGCGACTGAGAATGTAAATCTTGTCATCATGGAGAATCTTAAGTATTTTTACCACTACATTAATATATATCATGACGAGGTTTGTAGTGAGGTTGTGGCTAAAGGTCTGCGTGAGTTTTAACAGAATTTAGAGATGAGTATCGCTGCTAAGCAAAAAGGAAAAATATGGTCATATGTTTCTCTCAAATAGTGCGCCGGAGTGTGAATAAAATGTGTTTAGTTCGTGAAAATCCCCCTAAGCGAAAATGTCTGGTGCGTATTCTGGGGAGTGGGAGTGATAAAACATTAAAACCGTATTGCTTCATGTATCGGAAAATTTCTCAAAACACCTACCCAGTATAATGGGATACAAGTATTCACGTTGGAACAAGCCGTACACGTTTCTTCAGCTTATGGTGTGACTCACTCCTCCCGTCGAGCCGATCCGCTCGCCTGTGGCTCATAGTCATCTCAGAGCTTGAACCGAGTGGACGTGCACTCCTCAAATACGATGGAACTTCCTTTGAGAAGCATTCTCAATGCCGTGTACGATGTGTCCGTGACGAAGTCATTGCGCGTGTTCAGGCGTGAAACCGGTGCCATTAACTATGTACTGGAAACGACTTGTAGACAAACAAACTCTGGTAAACGGAATATTGTTTATTTAAGTGTTGAGGAGATGAATAGAATCTTCGGGGTAGTTGAGAAGTGGAGTGAGGATTGCTATAAAATTCCTGCCGGTGTAAGTATAAGAAGAGAGTAGATTAGTGATACCCCCTCATACGCCATTGTTTGTACGTTGTGTATAAATAACGATCAGTCATGCATTGATATACGACTGATGTGGAAGAATGCTTCTGATAATAACGTTCTTGTCCCTACGCGAAACCGTTTCATCCTCGACAGAATGTTTGAAATCGTCGATTTCTGCAAGCTGAAGCCTATATTAGACGCGCGTATTACGGATATGCTTTATTTTGATACGGTTCTTGAATACTCATACACCGCTCTGCTCGACGGGTTTACCAAGTGTAAGACTGAGCAAGGCGAGAATGGTCTAGAACTGGATGCTTATTTAAAAGGTTTAGACTCTTTGAAATATCATGAACTTTGGTACAAAGCACTTGAGCGGTACAGGACTGAGCTCACCTACACCGTTCACCCTGAAGAACTATTTCTTTATATAATGAGCAGCTGTTGTTACGAATTATAAGATTATTTCAACTGCCACTATGCAGTATGAAGAAGCGTTCACGATTGAAAAGCTTGGGTCGGTAAGAATAAACCCTCGATTGGAAAGGAGTGTTTATAAACTTGTATTTAATAATGATGTGGCTAACGATGACCTCTTTGTGCGTGCTTTTGAATGTATTCTAGCCGTGTTTAAAGATAACTTGCTAACCGAATGTAAAGTGGGCACCAAAATAGTATTGAACGATATGAAGGCATTTACATCGAGTATAGGTATCCCTATAACTTGAGCGGTGAAATAATGTTAAATCATATTTACTGCGTAGTGTAAAGCAATAATGATGTGACTGTAGACTCGATTACGTGCGAGTTTAGTGTTTTAGTTAAGCGCAGTAGAACAAAGTGAATGTATTTTGATGTACATTTATTTTCAAATATATTTAATTATTTAATATAATTGTGTGTGTGTGTATATATATATATATATATATATATATATATATATATTTCTCCTGTACTGTTATATTGATGGTTATACTCCATCGTTTTGTATATTATTTTTTTTTATTTTTGATTATATATATTTACCTCGTTCGTATTTCATATACTATTATTTTTTTTTATTTTTTTTTTTTAATCATACATTCCATCGCTTGTATAGGAGTGTATATTTATTTCCTATATATTTCATGAAATTGATTCCAATAATTCGTCTAAACAGGATGATGTAATGGTGTTTTATTTACTTCTTTTGGTTGTATATATAAACGATATTATTTAATTATATATGTATACCAAATGGCTGGTTACGCCTTCGAAGCCGACTGGCGGATTTCTAAGCCAACTGTTAAGAATATATGCTTTAATTAAATAAATAGCGCAATCTGGCAACTCAACCCTAATAATGTACACGATCTGAACAAGCCGTTTACGCCTTCTAAGCCAGATTAAGCATTCTAAACCGACTGACGGATTTCTAAGCCAACTGTCAAGAATATATGCTTTAATTAAATAAATAGCGCAATCTGGCAACTCAACCCTAATAATGTACACCTGAACAAGCCATTTACGCCTTCTAAGCCAGATTAAGCCTTCTAATTAGGCTGACCATATTTCCTTGAGACAAAAACGGGACATTGGGATGGCAAAAAAGGGACGGGGGTTATGTAATATTCTGTATTCATGAAAAAGTAAGTACATAAACCGGGACAAAATTGACATTTTTATTAAAACGACGGGACGGCCAGGAAATATAAAACAAACGGTACTGTCCCGTTCAAAACGGTACGTATGGTCAGCCTACTTCTAATCTGACTGGCGGATTAAGCCAACTGGCTGATTAACACCTTATAAACTCGGATGAGCTCTCATTATGCGACGGACTCCGGTGGAATAAAGAACTCTCTCCTCTCTCCTTAGATTAAAGCTTAGGTTAGGTTTCCCTTTCGGGGGTGAGGACATCCCAACTTCTCCCCCAAAGACCCTCCTCCTTCTCCTTTCTCTCCCTCTCTTAAGTTAAGGTTACCCGTTTGGGGGGAGTCATCCTCCCTTCTCCCTCAAAGCTCCCTCCCCCTCCCCCTTTGCAACATTGATTTGTTGCATAATCCCTTCCCCCTTCATTGCATAACCCCTTGCAACATTGTTGCACTCTCCCATTTTGTGCCCATCCTACTGGAGACCGTCCTCTGCGTCCAGACTATGTAGCAACCCGTGATTCGAATCCCACGTAAAGCAGTAGGTCCTCTCCGTCATATGTCCTGAGATAGATCTTGCGAAGGAGGTTAAACAATCCTACTGTTACATTTCATTAAAATTAACAATTCCTGCATCATTGACAAGACCAATATTGCTGTTAATTTAAGTCATTGTTCTGTTAAATCACCAAATAATCTTGAAATCTGTGAATAATATACTAGTTGACCCTGACTCCTTCATGCTCTCCAGTTCCAGCAAGATTACGCAGTATGCATTAATCAAAGACACTAATTTTCATACATTCTCCCATTTTCTTTGGATCTTGATTGGGTGACATGATTTGTAAGTGCACAGCGAAAGGTGCCAAATTTGGTCCTTTACGTAAGAGCGGATCAAAGGATATTATTTTTATTAAAGATTTCAGTAATTTCACTAAAATTTCTGGAAAGATCATCTGCAATGAAAATTGTAATTATTTTATCTCTCAGATTTGCTTCTCTAACTAGCAATTTGGATTCATTATCTTTAATTGAGGATTTATGAATAAACTTATTGATATTATCGACAACTTCTCCAGACTGTTCCCAAACTTTCGATATAACCAAAAGAGAAATGTTATCGATCATTTTTGAAAATTATGGTTTTGGAGGCTCTGGTCTATCATTTATTAAGTTTTATTTTACCGATTCGCTTCAGTATGTCTCAAGTGATGGAGTATTACAATCTCAGAAGGGTAAAAACTGGCGTTCCGCAGGATTTCTGTAAACTGTCCATGTGGGTCCATTATTTTTCTTAATATGTCATATATGAAAATGACACTATATGACTGGTGAAAAATGATTTGCTGATATAGTAATGTCAGTCATCTGGAAGACATAATAAGTATAAATATCAATGCAGTATTTGACTGAAACTCAGTAAATATGTTTGTACTTAATCCCACGCATTTATAAGATGTTCTTTTTATTCTAGTTTTTTTAACTTCAACAAAATCTACTTACTAATAAATGATCTACCTGTAATGATTCTATTAAATCTCACAAATGTCTCTGTTTGACTATTAATAAATGATCTACCTGAAATGATTCTGTTAAATCCTACAAATGTCTTTGTGTGATTATTCAGAATAATTTTTAAATTTAATTATCATATTTTCAGCCTGGTTGGCAAACGCTCAAAATGCTTTGTTGTCCTCGATGTTCTCTGCATCTGTTTTCAGTTATAAATAAGCCTATTAAAACTATCTTATGTCATTTACTATCAGTTCTCGACCTTTTATTTTCTTGGCTAGAAAATAAAATGAGGTCCTTTTATTTATGTTCTGCCTGACCCATATCTAAATTTTAGGAAAAAATGAGATCGTTTAACACAGTTCCACTGGCATACCATCACAGATAATAATAAATTTGGACATTGTTAAAGAAGGACCATAATTAATCATGCCTCCTTTCTCTCTAAGAGTTTCATATTGTGGGGTTCAATTTCCCTATTTATAATGTTGGGTTTGCTAAAATGAGGAATTTATTAAGAATATAAAATATAGTAGAAGTTTGACATAAATGAAAAACATAAGTTAGGTATGATATGAATTCCAAGTTGTTGTTGTTGTTGTTGTTGTTATTTAGCCGATCAGCCCACCCTGATCGAGCAAGTCGGCGGCACGCAGGTAACCGATCGCTCTCTCCGAGGTGGACCAGAGGTTCAGCGCACTAGTGATGTTGTGTTGTGTTCGTTGTTGTGCTGGAGCGGTACAGTCTGTCATAATGTGCTCAATTGTTTGTAGTGTGTCCTGGCACAGGTGGCAGGTGTCGTCTGTGGAGTTGTCTAGTCTGTGTTTATATGTCCGTAAGTTGGGGTGATGTCCACTAGGGCGGATCGAAAATGAGGTTTTTAAACTTTTTTTCGAAATTCAAATATGGCTAGTGCGGAAAATATGTGAGTGCTATAGATAATGAATGTGCATAAATATTAGTCCTGCAAAATTATATCTTCAGGTGCCACAAAGCCGTCGAAAAAAGTGAAATACTGTATAATGATTTTCTTATATTCTGCATTAGTACAATAACTGAAACTTACTTGTTATTATTATATATTAAGTGTTCCAATTACCAAAATAGTTACTGAATTACGCAGCTCTTAGTTTATTTAGATCAATGTTCTTTTGATTAATGATCTAAATAATCCAGAACTCACCACGAGGAGGTGGCTGCGTGTCGAGCTCCACCCATGCCCTCCCAACCACCCATCCTTGCGCATGTTTTTTTCTATTAACGTTTTATTTAAACTTTATATTCAGCTTTACTTTCGAATGATGGCATTTTTTTACGTGACTGAAGTGTTGATCTTATGAAGCCATCTCGCGCGTTCAATCCAAATACTTTTGATGACGCTTCAGTCGCTAATTTTACCATTCTTTCTACTACTTGTGTATGACAAGGGAATTTCTCGAATGGAGGGGTACTCTTGTTTTCTATGAATTCTTCAATCTCATTTTCTGTCAGGTGTCTTGTCACAGGTGGTTCAGTGACAATGCATTTTTGCCAATTAATTAAATCAGTATAATCAGTAGCTTCAAATTGAATAACAGGTACTGTGAAACGCCTCACAACTTTTTCCTTGTTTGTTTGCCTTGCTTTCTTTATTCGCCTCCACGCTAATTCTCTTATGGCGCTGCGGTCATCATGAATCATTGATGCTAGAATATTTTCTGGATTTGCAAAAAATGCATTTCTTTGTATGACAGGGTTTACAATATCCTTTACTTCGTCATTCAGTGTTCTTGTTAGTTCAATAGTTTTGAAAACATGTTTTGAGCCATTGACAAAAGACGTACTTTGCTTAATAGAAAACCACATTGGGATGTAGACCTTCATTATAAAAGAAGCAATGTTCATGAGGTTCTCAGATGGACTTACAGTTGAAACGTATAGACGAAGCAAACGATTTGCTGTAGTCAGCCATCGTGAATGTGCCATTTTGCCTGGACTACGATGAGCAAGATCTGGAGAGCAATATCCCTTTGTTATGGCCTGATGAATATCAATTAGATATTTTTGGTCGGTGCTAAGATCTTCACAGTCTACAGTTGGTTCCTCAGCATCAATCCTTTCAAACTCGACAATAGGAAGACTCTCACAGTTCTCTAATTCCCTGCCAATAGGACCGGTGAATCCGCGGGGGCCAGATGTTTTTCCATCCAGCTTTGCAACTAAATGGCGTAATGGCAATTCATTGGCATGGAGCTGGCACACTAAATGTTGAACTGGCTTCTTCAGCTTCAATTCTATAAGCCTTATAACGCCTCCCTTTTCTCCAGTGTTGACTGCTGCACCATCGCATCCAATGGCAACAAGGTTTTCCAGGTTCATGTCATTATTTCCAATATACTCAAACATTCCTTTACATATTTCTTCAGCTGATCCAGAATTCACAGAATAATGGCCCAAATAATCTGAACCAGGTTCTCTCACTAAAGTGATATGTTCTTCTGTTATCTTCTTCTGATATACTTTGGACTCTTTTTTTTCTTGGAAGAGTGTAGAATCTTTTTGACCATCAAAATAGATTCCTCTGAATGGGACCTGATTTTGATCTTTCATAATTTCTGATCTCTTCTTTTGTCTTTCTCTTCTGATTTTACTCCTATCCACTACTTCAGATGTATTGTCAATAGAAACTTCTCCAATATCTTGCAATACTGCACTAACAATGAATGCTGCAGCTCGATCTGAAACTGCAGTCCTGTCACAAGCAGTAGCCACTGAAGGTAGATTTGTAGTTTTCCTTTTCTTGAATAATTGTTCTTCAGGTTGTTCGAGCTTTCTCTTCGAGCTAACTGGCTCTGGAAATGTATCGTCTGATATTTCGCCAGATTCACTTTCACTATTTGATGTCGATGATGATAATTCAACATTTGTATCCTGCAATTTCTCCTGTGAAGATTCTTTGGTGAGCCTCACAGCTTCTTTTTGCTTTCTTAGCAACGTAGATGCTTTTTTCTTTGAGAGTGTAATATCTACTCTATCAATAAACAGTTTTCTTTCACTCCTTTGATCTAAGAGGAACGTCACTTCTTCCTTTGGAACCGTTTTTTCTTTGGGACAAGAACATTGTGTTAGTACTTTGCACTTGCACGCTGCAATGTCAAAAAGTTTCGTGTGTGCTTCTTTTTTGAACATATCAATCTTTGCTTTGTAAGCTTCAGAATTTTTTCTGCTTTGGTATGGCTTCATAATGACACGATACTTTTCGTGGTAGCTTCTGAACATTGTTTCAATTCGCCTGTCTGACAGAATTGGGACGGAAGCACTTTCCCAAATTGTTTTCAATTTATCAACAACTTGTTCTAATATTTGAGATATTGAAGGATCTTTATTAGTATTCTGTTTCAAATCGTTTCTTACAAACAAGTAATATTTAAAAACTCCTTCGTATGTAGGAAGATTCCTGTGCCACAAATCTTCCCCCATACCAAACATGGGGCACTCAGTTGAGGCCCTGGTTGATTTTGCACAAACTCGAGACATTTTGAAAGTATACAAATCTGAAAAAGAAAGAGCTAATATCAATTATACGTTAATTTCAGTTAATAGTACATGGCAAACTTAGGGCAACACAATACAGAAATGCAAAATATATAAGAAATATAGTTTAGACTATCTGAGTAACGCCAACAACAGAACACCCACCTGCTACGAGAGCGACAGCTACACTGAACCGAGGTACTCACGTGACAGCTGAGTGAGCTGACTATAGAAAACTGTTTTTAGAGAATAGAAACTTTTTTTAAAGGTTGACTGAGCTATTTTTATACAAGTGTGAATAAATTCTTGTCTATTGTGCATCGTGGACTCTTCTGTAATTATTGGTTAAAATCTGCTTTTTTCAATTTTTTTCAATATTGAAGGTCATTGTGGCACCTGAAGATATTAATGTTATGATTTTAAATTTATACCAGCTTATTTCCTCACTACTCCACACATTTTCCACACTAGCCAATTTGAAAATTCGAAAAATGAGTTTTTCACTCCGCCCTAATGTCCACATCGGAATTGTACTAAGTTAACTCGATCCGATCTGCTCAGGCTGATCTCTGACCTGTTAATGGGTGGCGGCTTCGCACCTAGGACTGCATTCGGACCGAGTCGTGTCAGTGCTTTGTGGGTTAGGTGTGTGTGTGTGTTTTCTGTACTGTGTGATGTCTGTGGGGCGTGGTATGGAATGGAGTATTTGGTTATAATGTGTTTCTGGTCGTGTCCGGTGAATTTGTCTACAACAACTTGTCTAAAGATACAATTCATCTACAACAATTTGTCTACAACAATTTATCTACAGCAATTAGTCTACAGATAGAATTTATCTACAATAATTTGTCTACAGATACAATTTGTCTAGAGAGGAAAAATGAAAGCTATTTGATGTTAATTATTAATTTTTTCAAAAAAATGAAAAATTGTTTCTGCAATCGGTTTTCTTGAGAAATGATAAAGAAAAATGTTATTGGATATTGAATAAATTTATTTACTGAAACGACGCAATACACTCCAACATCTTTTTTAATAAGTCCAAGCTGGTGTGGCGCTTACGCCATACAAATTCACAAAAAATGACAAGAATTAGTGCGATATCTTGCAAAAAACAATAGTATAAGAAACTCGATTAGGTCAGGTTAGGTTAGGTCAGGTTAGGTTAGGTTAGGTTAGGTTAGGTTAGGTTTCTCAAGAAAACCGATTGCAGAAACAAAATCAGGGTCATCGACTGCCCTTGTTTTCAATTTCGTAGGAAAATCGAGAGCAGTCCATGAAACATACTAGGTCCAATATTAGTAATAGTTTCTCTAGACAAATTGTATCTGTAGACAAATTACTGTAGATAAATTGTATCTGTAGACTAATTGTTGTAGATAAATTGTTGTAGACAAATTGCTGTAGATGAATTGTATCTTTAGACAAATTGTTGTAGACAAATTCGCCTAAAACCGTTTCTGGTGTTACCTTAATGGTGCGAGGTGTCGGTGCATGATTGTACATGTAGTGGCAAGGGTGTTGTGGGTCAGTTGTCGCTGCTGCCATGAAATGTGTTCCCCTCATGTCTAAGTGTTCCCTAACTTTCAGTATTTTTGTTTGTGTGTGCAGGTGTTCTATTGGTGTTGTTTGAGTGCATCCTGTAATGATACGAAGTGTGTGTTTTATTGTCTGTAAGGTGTTTATGTGTGTGTTTGAGATAATGGGGTGCCCAGCATGGGCTAGCATAGTCCATAACTGAGCGAATATATTGTTTGTATATGAGTGATGTTGTTTCCTGCTGGTGTCCAAAGTTTGTGCCTGTTAGTATCCTAAGCGTGTTAAGTCTTGACGTACATTTGTTTTTAATGTCCTGAATGTGGTTTGCAAAAGATAATGATGTGTTGTATGTGACCCCCAAGTATTTTGGTCCTGTGAGTGTGTGGAATGTTGGTGTTGTTTAGTGTAAGCTGTGGAGTTATCTGGTGTTCTTTTGTGTTGCTTGTAAGCAAGGTGATGGTTGATTTTGTGGGCGCTACTTTGAGTCTATCGTGTGTGAGCCAGTCTTGTATACTGTTTATGTATGTTTGTAGGTTTTTTGTAGCGGTGTCGATGCTGTTGTGGGTTGATGTTAGAGTGATGTCATCTGCATATGATGATAAGGTAAGCTTGTTATCTATGGGTGTTGGAATGTCATGCATGTATAAGTTGAACAGTGCGAGGTTTTTTGTAGCGGTGTCGATGTTGTTGTGGGTTGATGTTAGAGTGATGTCATCTGCATATGATGATAAGGTAAGCTTGTTATCTATGGGTGTTGGAATGTCATGCATGTATAAGTTGAACAGTGTTGGTGAGAGAACAGAGCCTTGAGGGACCCCGTTCGGAAAAAGCTTGTTTTTGGATGACTTGCCATTGAAAGTGATATGTGAGTATCTTCCTAAAAGATAGTTGCTCACCCATCTTTTAGTGTTATTTTGCATGTTTGTGTTGAGTATTTTGTTTATGAGAGGGAAGCGTGGGATAGCATCAAATGCTTTACTAATGTCTATTGTTACTAATAGTGTACGTTGAGCTGGTCGTCTGGAGTTGATGCCATCCATGATGTGGTGCGTGAGGTTAGTGAGTAATGTCGTGGTTGAGTGGTGAAGTCTGAATTCCATGTTGAGTAGGCGATAGTGGTATGTGTGGGTTGGTGATTTGTAAGATTAGTCTTTCTGTTACTTTGGAAGGCGTGCATAGTAAAGTAATGGGTCTATAGGAAGCTGGTTCTGTTGGATTTTTGTTTGGTTTGAGTAGTGTAATAATTTTACCTTGTTCCCATATGTCAGGAATAATACAGTGTTTCTATGAATATGTGCTGATGTTTGTGAGAGCTAGTATTCCCTGTGGACCCAAGTGTTTAAGGTGTATGTTAGATATTTTGTCTTTGGAAGGCGTGCATAGTAAAGTAATGGGTCTATAGGAAGCTGGTTCTGTTGGATTTTTGTTTGGTTTGAGTAGTGTAATAATTTTACCTTGTTCCCATATGTCAGGAATAATACAGTGTTTCTATGAATATGTGCTGATGTTTGTGAGAGCTAGTATTCCCTGTGGACCCAAGTGTTTAAGGTGTATGTTAGATATTTTGTCTGGTCCACTAGCCTTCGAATTCTTGATGTTTTTGATGATCTTGGTGGTCTGGTCTGTATTGAAGGGTGTAATGGTCGTGTCGAGTTTGTAGGTTTCCTTGTGCCTGGCTGCTTGACTGTCTGCGTGTTTCTGGTTGTTGTCTCTGTTTAAGTGACTTATCTTTGCGTAGTGATTAACTAGAATGTTAGCTTGCTGTGTATATGTTGGGATATTATTTTGGCTGCGACAGATAGCCGCGTGTGAGGTGTGAATGCCGCTGTTAGAGTGGGTAATGCTGTTTATAGTCTTGTATAGCCTGGATGTATCTGTGGAGTGGTTTAGTGTTGTTATGAATTCCCTAAGTGTTTCTGTTTGTTTTTCTTTGAGTTTGTTGTTTATTTCTGTGTTGAGCTGTTGTATTCCAAGATGAAGTAGGCATCAGGTAAGTCCCAGAAAAGAACGTGACTTCCTGCACGAAAACATCCAAGCAGGTCTCAACGTGTTCTTACTGGAACATGCGACGTTTTCTTCGTTTAACCAATAAGGTGTGGGAATACCGGTCACGTGAAACCACACCATGAGTTCATTATATTATGTATTCGTAAAAAATCTTAGTTTCAAATAGTACTTGAAATTAATATCAAAACCATTTAATATTGTCAAATATGTCACATAGGTTAATTAAATAATTTAAAACAGTTAGGAATTTGGAAAGCTCATAAAATAGTGTATGTAAAGATTTTTGTAAGTTCAAGGATCACGGTAGAGAAAGCCCTAAAAACATTCTATCGGAAAACGCAATCACAGATGGGAAGCCACACTACGAACAAAACGAAACAAGAGAATACACAAGAAGACCGCAGGATAGTCGGTAACAGCCAAGAGGAGGGAGAAGACTCGCGGTTCTTCGCGGAACAAGAGAAGAAAAGAGTAGAATTAGATAATCAAACAATTTCCTGGGCAATTCACGGGATTTTTTTTGTGCAGGAAGGAGGGGCCAAGAGCGAACGCCCGACCCCCCCCCCCCCCCCGCCTATAGAAGAAGATAACCAAATTCAAGGTCCAAGGTTTTCGAGATGCCTGGATACTCTGCGTTTGAAAGATTGGAAGTCATACATAGGGAGAAAGATGGATTGACGAAGATTGTTCCAGAGTTGACTGGTTAAGCAGATGAAAGATTGAAAATACCGATTAAAACTTGCGTTAGAGATTTGGACAGAAAAGGAATGGGAATGTGTCGAAAGTCTGGTACTACGTGCTCTCCTTAAAGGAGGAGGGATGCAGTTAGAGAGTTCAGAAGAGCAGTGTCCATTATAATAGCCGATAGTAATAGTCAGGCAGCTTTGGACCACATTTTGACAATATAGGGACATGCCAGACAAAAGCACTATTTTTTTTCCTGACAATCTGTGTGGTATAAATTTTGATATTTTTATTGGAACCAAGTAATCTGAGCTTGCTGGAGCCTGTTTCAGCCATTTTTCAAAAATGGGTGGACGAAAACCAAGAAAAAAAATCAGTTTTTCGGTTAGAAATAAAGATATTGGCTCTGAGAGCTCAATTGCTGTTGTAGAATGTTATAATGCTATGCATATTGCTTGGCAGCAGCAACATTCAAACATGTAGAATGAAAAAAAATATTTATTTTTTGGTTTACAGATTTTTTCCACATTTGTTATGGTCGGTAAGGATGACAAATTTGGACAAATGCTTCTTTGTATTGCAGACTGTGCCTGAGGACCCTTGCAGTTGCACACAATGGACAGGACTGTGTGTAATATGAGAGCAGACAACCTCTGAAACACTCCGATGCCCATTTAATGTGCGTCAACATAGGGACAGCTCAGAGGCATACAGAACCTTTCTGTACAGTGTCAGTGAATTCAGGCATTTAGGGAGACTCCCGGTCCCACTCAAGTTTAGTGAGGACATGGACAAGGCCCAGTTTATTCAGCACCGTGAACAGTGGCACAAAACATGTCATGTCAAGTTCAGTGCAGAGAAACTGGAAAGAGCAAGGAAGAGGGAGAGAGCCGGCAGTACTGAGAGTGATGCTGCAGCTAAACGACGTTCACACCGCGTGCCTGTGGAGAAGAATAAGTGCATTTTCTGCAACAAATGCGATGAGCAACGCCATGACTTTGCAACTCTTCAGGCAGACAGTAACATAAGAACCATGGCCGTAGATCTGCACGAAACAGATTTACTGACCAGGATTGAAGGTGGTGACCTCGTTGCCATTGATGCAAAGTATCACCTTGCTTGCTTGACTGGACTGCGAAATCGCCATCGTTCTTTTCTGAGGAGAAGCCAAGACTACTCTCAGACTGACGTGGAAGAAAAGAAAATGAAAGCCAGAGCTTTTGTTGAACTCATCACACATGTTGAGAACTCTGCAGAGGATGGAACCTTCTGTTTCAAGTTCGTCAGCTCTATGAAAATCGCCTGGCCGACCTTGGTATTGGTAGAGAGATCAACAAGGTTTGCTTTAAGGAACAAGTTCTGAAATACTTTCCACAAGCACAAGAGCAAAGTGATGGCAAGAATGTAGTACTGTAGAATGTAGTAGATATGATCAGCAAGAGTCCAACATTTCAGTACTGGGATACCATTCTCAAGATGGAAATCTTTGGTCTGATCTTCGTGCGGGCCCACCGAGTACGAGACTTCCCCCTGTGTGTGGAATCACTCAAGGCTTTGGTTGGTTGGTTCTTTGCCCTTGACTATCACAACTATGCCAGGTGGATTCCTGTGCACCTACAGGACATGGAGAGCCTACCTACAGCCATCCAAGAGGAATTCGAAGACAACGACCACTGGGTTGTTTCAAAGACAACCAAGCGACTCTCATCCATACTAATCGACCAGGCTCACGAGCAGAACATTGAGCTGGTGAAGGGTTCAGGGGGTGCAGTGGGACTGACTGAGAAACCTTCAGCTTTCAAGTGGATGATAGCTGGACCTGAGCAAGCACGACTTCTCCAAGAGTTTGAGGGAGAGTACGCCTCAGAAGAAGAAAATCAACAACAACACCATGAGGAGGGACTGTCAACACAGAAGTCATTGATATTCAAAGAGCGAACACTGGGTCTGGTTCAGACTATCTCTGAGATGAGCAATCCTTTCCTAGCTGACAGCCCTGAACTTTTCACACTGGGCACACCGAATGTCATCGACGAGTCTGTTGTCAACATAGTCCTTACCGTGGAAGCAGTGGGCAGGGAGCAATACAACGCCTACCGTCAGTCAGTGCTAACTGACCGCAAATGCTCTATCTATGAGCCCATCAAGAAGAACTCCCTGCCTCTGTTTAGTTTTCCAACACCCAAGTCAAAGACCAAGCAGGCAGAGCAGATCTCACTGCTGAAGGATGATGCGACACTCTTCTCCAGATTATACATAGTCATGCAGCAGAGGGATGGAGACATGGGTGCCTTCTTCAAGCATGAAAATCCTCCACATCCTCCATCTCTCCCTGACAGAGGTAAGCTACGACAGGGGAAGAAGTCGGATCTGCTGAGCATTCTGACCCACGAGACAGATAAGCCACAGTCGGAACCTCCTAGGTCCTTCGATGTGAAAATATTTGATGGTGCTGCTGTGGTGCACCTTCTGCCAATCACCAACATCACCACGTTTGATGAATATGCCAGTGGTGTCTTTCTTCTCCACATCATGCAGCAGTTGGAGACCGCAAGAGTTGACGTGGTGTGGGACACCTATGTATCCAGCAGCATCAAAGAGTCAACCAGGGAGAAACGCGGCAAAGGCATCAGGAGGAAGGTAGCCGGTCGAAATAAGGTTCCAGGGAACTGACCAGATTTCCTGCGTGACCCCACCAATAAGCAAGAGCGCTTTGCATTCCTCTCCAGCAAGGTTGCATCCACCGAATGCCCAGAAGGCAAGCAGATCATCACATCTAGCAGCACAGTTGTCAGCAGAGGCACCAGCCACTGCATGCCGAAGTGTGACCATGAGGAAGCAGATACAAGAATACTGATTCATTGCAAGATGCCATGGGGAATGATTCTAACATCTGCTTGGTGCGCACTATGGACACTGACGTAGTAATCATCCTCATCGGCAAATTCCACGCCATCGACGCCAAATATCCACTTGCAGACATCTGGGTTGCCTTTGGCACTAGCAAGAACTTCATGTACCTACATATCAATGTCATTGCCATACTCTAGGCAAAGACAAGTCCACAGCCCTTCCCCTGTTCCACAGTTTCACAGGGTGTGACACAACCTCAGCATTTTATGGAAAGGAGAAGGCGTCAACATTAGAAGCCTAGAATTCCTACCCTGAGGTCACCTAGGCATTCAACTACATGGCAGCAAATCCGCACATCCCACTGACCGTGGACTCCCAACACTTCCAACTACCTGAACGCTTCACAGTCGTCATCTATGACAAGACAAACACTCTGGAATCTGTCATTGAGGCATGGAGGAAGTTGTTCTGCAAAAAAAGCAAAACGATGGAGAACATTCCACCTACCCAGGAGGCTTTGTTGCAACACTCGATGCGCGCTGCCTGCCAAGCTGGAACCTGGACGTCATGTGAACTGGCCCAGCAGTAGACTCCTACTCCAGAAGGGTGGGGATAGACATTTGACAGAGAGAGCAAGTCCTGGCTTCCTGTGTGGAACACACTACCGATGGCCTCCAAAGCATGCAGTGAACTGGTGAAGTGTGGATGCAAAAGCGTGAGTGGCTGTGGTGCAAGGTGTTCGTGCAAGAAGGCACATTGAAAATGTACAGAGCTTTGCAGCTGCAAATGTGACATATAACTGAACTCGCTGTATGTTTTGAATTGAAGTGTTTTTATATTTTACACACATTGTGATGTTTTTATTTTTTGTTTAGCTGTTTAATATGTTGATATATCAAATTAGTGTGTTTTGTATTCTAAATATACTGAATTACAGTGTTTTTATATTCTACATACACAGGATTGACAATCTTATATCTTAATTCTACTATATAAGAAGATTGGAAAATCCGATGCCTTTTAGGTGCAATTTCATGCCAAAATTAGGGTCAGTATTGCAACGGGCCAAATGGAAGCTCCAGCCATGTCAGATTTTTTTGGTTCCAATAAAAATGCTGAATAATATGACCTAATAAAGTATCAGAAAAAAGTTGGTGCTTTTGTTGGGAATGTCCCTTTCATTGTGTTAAGCTACCTGACTATAAAGAAAGAGTGAGGCAACACTGCGTCGAAGAGAGAGGGATTCAAAACAACAAGACGCAGGGAACTGATATATATATATATATATATATATATATATATTATATATATATATATTATATATATATATATATATATATATATATATAATTATATATAATTATATATTATATAAGGGAACGAACTTGCAGTGAAAATAGAGAAACTAAACGTGGTACTGATAGTCATCTATAGACCTCCAAACTCCCCAAATGAAAAATTTTCGGATGCCATTGATGATATCAGAACCCTAATAAAGTCCCTAAACTCTCCATCCCCTAATATAATATTCTGCGGCGATTTTAATTTTCCATTTATAAAATACAGAAAGGTGGGTAGAAATATATTTATACAACAAGATAAGGGGGGCACAAGAGAAGACCAGGAGCAAGCAAAAATGCTGATGGCTCTCACAAACGAGTTTATGCTGACACAGGACATAACAGAAAATACCAGAAAAAATAACTGCCTAGATCTAGTATTCACAAATACTTTGATGCAATCATTGATTGCCGATATAAAAATAACCACAACTATTACCTCAGACCACAATATAATTGAGTTATCAACAAATATGACGATAACTTTAAAACACAATACACATACGGAAGGAAGAAGCAAATTTGGGGATTTTAACCTAAACTCCAAGACCATAAATTGGGAAGAAATCAGATCACACATGGCCCAAATAAAGTGAAGAACAGCTTTAGAGAATAAGACAACTGAGGAAATGCTAACAACCTTGGAAGAAAAGACGTTGAGCATTTTGGACAAATATGCTCCGAAAGCACAGCCAAAAGGAAAGAAGAACTGGCTAGAGAAGCAAAAGAGAAGCATATTCTGCAAAACAAAGAGAGTAGCGACGAAGTTAGCAAATTCCGGAGACAGGGCCGGCCCTAGCAAATGCGAGGCCCAATTCGAAATTTTTAAAGTGGGGCCCTAAAGTTAAAGTTACTTACCCATAGTGGTGCATGCTTACTGAAAGAAAAGAACAATGATTCAACAACAAATATCATTTATTTTGGATGTGATCACAAGGAAACCTTTCTGGCTTTCATAGTGGCAAATTCGGCAATGAGGTCTGTATAGTTACAGTTTCTCGCAATGTCGTTTTCAATGGAGAGGATCGCCAGATTACTGAGTCGATCCTGCAGCATCGTCGACCGTAAATACGTTTTTATTAATTTCGACTTTGAGAAACTTCTTTCCCTAGATGCAACAGTAACTGGAATAGTCAGTAGTATTCGCAATGCAGTCGTAAAATTCGGGAAATCCACAGAACGATTGTTCAAAGTGATGAAGCCCAATATCTCAGTGGATCACTTTGTATATCTTCTGAAAGAATTGGTTTCAAGGCTTCCATTTCCTCAGCAAGCATGAATCCATTAATGTCGCGGTCTTCTCCATCAGTCAGGTCAAGTTCAAGATCTTTGCTATGCTTACGTAGATCTGTCTTGGACATCTTTGTGAACATGTACATGAAGCCAAACTTTGAGCGATGTTCTCTCAGTTGTTCGAATCGTCGTTCCAGGGAGGATATGCCGGTGTCTAAAATTGTGTTAAACACAGAAATTTTAAATTTTTCTTCAGCATCTTCAATTGGCTGGTCTTAACATTCATAGGAAAAAATCTTCTTTCGTCTGACCTGTGTTGTCTTGAATTCTGGCTCGATTTCAAGCTGCTCTGCAATCTCTTTGGCATCTGTTACAGCACTTTGAAATCCACTCTCCCGATATTCTTTCATCCACTTACATGTTCTTTCCAAACTCTGGATGGCACTTGCCAGATGCTTTGAATCACTCTGAAGATCTTTACTCACGTAGTTGACTTGAAAGAGGAGGTCATACCAGAATATGACAGTAACAATTAATTTAAAATTCTTCATCTCTTTGCAAAGTGATTCTGCTTCGCTTCTTCTTTGAGGATCTTTTGCTTTTTCAGCAATTTCGACAAGTGCATCATAGATCTCGACAGCTTGATATCGTACAGCTTTGACACTTTGCACACGGCATTCCCATCTTGTTTCTCTCAAGGGCTTCACTGAGAACTCTTTCACATACTTGCAGAAGACTGACCATCGATGGGTTGAGGCTGAGAAGACATACAGGCGTTGAATAACCCCGAAAAATGAGATGGCTTGAACACATGTTTTTGCCATGTCCCCATGTAACAAAGTTGTGGCATGCGCAAGGAGTGAAGAATGCTCTTGAACTCATTTCCAGAAGTCGCGCTTGAACGCCTGATGAGTGTCCCTTCATGTTCGTACCATTATCGTATCCTTGTCCACGAATATCACTCATTTTCAGTCCAAGTTCGTGAAGTTCTCTCATCAATACCTCTAGTAGGTTTTCTCCTGTGGTCTCCTTCACCTCACTGAACTTGATGAAGTGTTCAAAAATCCCACTTTCAATACCTGATGATCCATCAGAGACATATATCGCAAAGTAAGGGACATCTGCTCCTTGTGACTAATGTCGGGTGTGCAATCAAGGATCACGGAGAAATACTTTGCCATTTTAATTCTGTGTACAATGGTTGCTCGAACTTTGTTGCCCATGAGCGAGATGAGTTCATTCTGGATTCGTTTTTTCAGGTAATGATCATGAATTTCGTTATTGACTATTCTTCTAAGATGGTCTTGCATGACGGGATCAAATCTTGAGATAAGCTCAACCAGTCCAAGGAAGTTGCCGTTATTCCGTCTGAAAATTGTATCTACTGATCCTCTGAATGCCATGTTGTGTTCAGCGAGGTACTGTACAATGGCGAGGAGGCGCTCAAACACATTTTTCCGTCTAAGCTTCTCCGTATTGATTCGTTCCTGACTGAGTTGATCCACAGTGCAACTTTTGATCAAACGTTGTTCGAGTTCCATCCATTGGAGAGTCGCCTTCAAATGGCCCTGTGATCTTTCGTTCTCAGACAGTCTGGAACTAGTATTCACTCAGTCACAGAATCCTCCACACCTCAAGACATTATTGGAGTTTCCAAATAACTTGCAACAGAAACAAAATATCCGATTCTTAGAGATTGAATAAATCAGCCATTTCCGTATACCAACTTCTTCATTTTCCATCCGTCTCTTGTAATAACTTTTTGAAAACTTGCGGCCATTGTCATCTCTAGGAAAGTTATGGTCTTCCTCACATTGTGGTGGGCCTTTACTCACTAGTAAATCTCTCACTTTTGTGCTGACAGTTTCCAGCCATTGACCTGGATCTTTGAGTGCATCCAGAGGCTGATTTTGCAGAATTGGAGTCTGATCCATGGGTTCTTCTTCCCTCTGGATATCACTTTCATCTATCAAAGCTGGTGATGACGCATGTGATGGCGCAGGTACATCTAGTTCACTTTCATCTATCAAAGCTGATGATGATGCATGTAACGGCGCAGGCACATCTTGTTCAGTTTCAGCCTGTGGATCGCGTTTCTCTAGAATTTTTCAAATGACCCATACATACGCTCAAGTTCTGATTTCCGCTTCGCTTCACGCTGTCTCTTCTAGTGACCGCTGAGATATTTCCGAGCAGTATCACGCAATCTCTTTGGAGGCATCACTGTCAGTCGATATCTGAAATATAACAAAATATATAATTAATACGGAATACTATTGTATATGAATACTACTGTATATGAAGAGTTATTATGACAAGCCCTATTTAATTTACCATTCAAAACCAAAATATTTGTTTATACTGTAAGCCTACTCATATATTTTCGGGGCTCCTAATAGCGCGGGGCCCAAAGCAGCCGCTTTGCTTGCTTTGCCCAAAGGTTGGCAGTGTCCGGAGATAACAATGCCAGGAAAGTAATACAAGAAAAACTGGAGAGTATCGATAGGGAAATACAAACTCTGATAAAGGGCCATACAGACAGGGAAGAGGAAAAGGCGGTAGAAGCAATAAAGGAAAATCCAAAATACTTCTACAGCTATGCGAAAAGGAAAACAAAAATGCGCGCTACTATCGGGCCCTTAAGGAAAGGGAATAATGAACTAACAGACGATCTAAAAGAAATATCTGAAACATTGAGAACCCAGTATGAATCGGTATTCAGGACCCCAAAAAGTGACAAAGCGATACCTGACATAGATGCATTCTTCAAAGAGAAATTGCAAGGAAAATGTATAACAGACTTTGATTTTACCCCAGAAGATGTAGCGAGAGCTATAGGACAAATGAAATCACATTCAGCTGCAGGTTCGGACAAATGGAACGCACTATTAATTAAAAACTGAAAAAATTAAATAGCTACACCTTTATACTGGATATGGAGAAGATCCCTAGACACTGTGGAAATATCGAGCATCTTGAAAAGAGCAAACATTGTCCCAATATATAAAGGCGGGGATAGATCTCAAGCAAAGAACTATAGACCAGTGTCATTGACGTCCCACCTCACCAAAATATTTGAAAGAATAGTCAGAGAGAAAATTTATGACTTCTTGGGGAGACTGGAAAGGTTCAACGAAAATCAGCACGGATTCCGATCGGAAAGATTATGCTTATCACAAATTATAGAGCATTATAACAATATCCTAGATGCACTTGAAAGCAATGAAAACTATGATGTCATATACACGGATTTTGCAAAAGCATTCGACAAGTGCGATCATGATATAATAGCACATAAAATGAAACATATGGGAATAACAGGCAAAGTAGGAAAATGGATCTATAACTTCCTCAGAGAACGACTACAGGTCGTCAAAATTCAAGGTGTATCATCATCAGAATCAGAAGTACGCAGCTCAGTACCACAAGGTACGGTGCTGGCCACACTCCTATTCATTATCATACAAACAGACATAGACAGTGGAGTTAACACCAACAATATAGTAACATCATTTGCGGACGATACAAAGATCAGCAGAAAAATCAGCGAGGCAAATGAAGTGGAGGCCTTGCAGAGGGACACAAACAAAATATACAAATGGTCAGGAGACAACAATGTGACAGTTAACACCGAGAAATTTCAGCTCTTGAGATATGGTAGAAATGAGGAAATTAAACAGACTGCATATTATGCTCCAGATAGACAGGAAATTCAGAGAAGCACGAAAGCGGTCGACTTGGGGGTGATAATGACCAATGATGCCAAATTCGAG
This sequence comes from Bathynomus jamesi, assembly GCA_023014485.1. Classification (NCBI taxonomy): domain Eukaryota; kingdom Metazoa; phylum Arthropoda; class Malacostraca; order Isopoda; family Cirolanidae; genus Bathynomus; species Bathynomus jamesi. Next base: position 728,958 of record JAJOZX010001542.1, on the reverse strand, counting down.
ACTCAAAATCAGATAGCAATAAACAGAGCAAAAAGAGTCGCGGGACAGGTACTAAGAACGCTCAAAAGGAGGGACAAGACAGTAATGATTCCCCTGCTGAGAACACTGATCATACCAAAACTTGAATACTGCTCAGTTTTGACGTCCCCATAAAAAGGAAGAAATTAATAAACTAGAAGAATGCAGAGACATTTCACAGCCAAGATTGATGGCTGCAAATAACTCAACTACTAGGAAAGACTACGCAAACTAAATCTGTACTCCCTGGAAAGAAAAGAGAGGTATACCATAATCTACATATGAAAAATGATCGAAAAACTGGTACCAAACCTAAAACTAAACCCAATTACCATCCAAACAATACTGAACAATAGGAAAGGCAGAATATGTAGTGTTTCCAAACTGAAGGCCCGACAAGGGACCTCCTCAACACTGAAGGAAAATAGCTTGGTTGTCAGGGGGGGGGGGCCAAGACTTTTTAACCAGTTTCCTAAGGACCTCAGAAACGTTACAGGGGTCAAAGTTGAAGTCTTCAAGAGAAGACTAGATGCCTGGCTCAAGACAGCACCAGATGAGCCTGGTGTACCTGGCTATGTGCGGTGGAGAGCGCGAGAGCAATTCGCTCCTCCACCAAACTAGGCCTAGAGGCGGGACCACCAGCTTGACCTTCGTATGAAGAGAGACCAACGCACGAAACCGCAACGAGGTATATACAGGGTTTCTGAAAAGTGACTCCCTATTTTTAAATTCTTATTGTTCCTAAACGAAAAAGGGATATGAAAACATTTCTTTAACTGAAATGAAGCTTATTTATTACCGTTTACTTTATTATAAATGTGAAAAGCTTTAATACAAAGTTAAAGTTAAACGTAAGCTCCAGCATTGTCCACACACTTCTGTAACCTTACCGGTACATTTTCAACAAATGTTCTCAAGAAGTCACGTGGTACATTACCAAGAACAACACGATTTTTGTTTTCAAGTTCATCAATCGTCCTTGGTTGTGATTTGTACACTTCTTTGGCCCAACCCCACATAAAGAAGTCGCATGGCGTTAAATCTGGACTTCGAGTAGGTCATTCCGTCGGCCCTCAATCTAACCTAACGACCGTCCGGAGAAGTGGTTATCTAACCAGGCAGGGCTACGTCGTTTCCTGAAGATCAGCGAAGTTAAGCGACATTGGGTCTGGGTAGTAGTTGGATTGGAGACCGTCCTCCGCGCCCAGATTATGTAGCGACCCGTGGTTCGGATCCCACGTAAAGCTGTAGGTCCCCTCCGTCATATGACCTTAGATGTTGCGAAGGAGGTTAAACAACCCCAACTAAAAAAAAAATCTAACCAGGCACGAACAGCTAATGCAAAATATGGTGGAGCTCCATCTTGCATGAAGAACAATTCTCCAGCATTTTCCCACTCAGGTTACAGAAGAGTGTGGACAATGCTGGAGCTTACGTTGAACTTTAACTTTGTATTAAAGCTTTTCAATTTTATGATAAAGTAAACGGTAATAAATAAGCTTCATTTCAGTTAAAGAAATGTTTTCATATCCATTTTCGTTTAGGAACAATAAGAATTTAAAAATAGGGAGTGACTTTTCAGACACCCTGTACGTATATATATATATATATATATATATATATATATGCGATGGCCTGTAAAATTTGTATAGTTTTTGGATGGTTCAATTAAATTAAATCGTGTTTGGTTTAATTTATTTGTATCTTCTTCTGCAGCTTAAATCCCATCTCTATATGGGGTCGTTGTTCTTGATGAGTCTCCTCCATTCTCTTCTGTCACGCACCATGTCCTCGTCCAAATTTTTTTCCCGGATGTCTGCCGCCACGCAATCCCTCCACCTCGTCTTCGGTCTACCTCTTCTTTTCCGTCCCGGCACCTCCATTTCCAGCACTTTACGTCCCACGTAATCCTCCTCTCTTCTCATCATGTGCCCATACCATCTCAGTCTGGCTTCTTGGACTTTTCTTGACGCCTCTACTACTTTCACCGTTCCTCTAATGCGTTCGTTTCTGATTCGATCCCTTCTAGTTACACCGCACATCCATCGCAACATTTTCATTTCAGCCACATCCATCTTTCTGTCACTAGTCTTCTTCATTGGCACCGTCTCCATTCCGTACAACATGGCTGGCCTAATCACTATTTTGAAGACCTTCCCTTTCAGCTTCACCGGCATCCTACGATCACAGAGAACTCCCGACACCTCTCTCCAGCTCCTCAATCCCGACTGTATCCTACGATTCACCTCTCACTCTGCTCCCCCCTCTGCCTCGATTGTTGATCCCAAGTATTTAAAACAATCTACCCGTTTGATCAGTTCACCGTTTAACATCACTCCCCCTCCTTCATCCGGTTGTACATTACATCTCAGATATTCAGTCTTCTTCCGACTAACTTTCATACTAGTGCTTGCATAATACCGAAAATTTTCAATACCGGTATTTGGAGGCAATTATGCTAATCCCGGTATTGATACCGGTATTATGAAAATAATAATTTATTTTGAATTATTATGGTGCCACCCTACCAACCCTCCCACAAGTCTGAGGGACTTGCAGTACTCACCATATTTACTATAAATTCATGACCCAACTCCAAATAGATGGCATTCTATTCGAAAAAGTTTATACAGTAAATTACTAAATTGTAATAAAAATATTATTTGAATTTTTTTTTAGCATATTATTATACAACTACTGGGGTAGATAGAAATTATTAGTATATAAATATTTATTTCTTAGTTTGATTTTGAAAGTATGCTTTGAGGAAACAAAGAGCATCTAGGGATTGTTCAGATAGACTTGATCTCAGTTTCGTCAGAAATAGGCCTGCAGCAGAAAAGGCTCTTTCTGATTCTGCACTTGTAGGTTTAATTGAAAGCAGTGCCTTGTACAGCTTCTCTAAATTCTCACTTCTCTGTAAAGTAACTTCCAAGCTTTTAAATTCATTAGTAACATCAAAATCAATGGAATTTTTTTTAGATGGCACTTTTCCTAGTTTGTCCATTTCTTGCATGTATTCACTCAGTAATGAATCTGCTTCCACTTCAGTCTTATCGGAGGACTAAATTGCCTAAATTTTACAATAGCAATTTTTGTCAATACCGAAAACCTATAATATCGGTATCGATATTGTTTGTACTTCTTCAATACCGGTATTAATACCGGTATTTCAATACCGGTTTTAACCCCTATTTCATACCTCTACTTTCCAATGCCTCCCTCCAATTTTCTAGCTGTTGTTCTACCTCCTGTCTCGTCTCTGCGCACAACACTACGCAGGTTTAATTTATTTGTATACAAATAGTAAAATGTCATTATTATTATTATTATTATTATTATTTTCTGAATTACGGTAAATTATAATTATAAGATTCAATAATGATAAAATGAAGTGACAACAGTAATCAGTAGCTTATTTATCATAGTTATAAATTAATTGCATGGTAACGTTTCAATTCCTAAATACATTGACTCTTCGAATATTTGTTCATAATAAACTTAAACATGAGATTTACATAGGCAAGACGCGACTAAGGATATATATATATATATATATATATATATATATATAAAGGATATATATATATATATATATATATCCTTTACTATATATATAATATATATATATATATATATATATACAGTATATATATATATATATATATATATATATATATATATATATATATATTACATAAAGGGGGATAACAAGTGACATTTGAGGAGACTATATAATGATTATAAATTAAGAATAAGATTTGAACTTTTCATTTTAGCAAAAAATAGGGTACTTGTGGGTTATCTGTCGCCACTTTTTAATATTTTTTTTATTTATTTATTTTTATATATTAAGCGAAGAGAATTCTTTATACTGTACGGCATTGACGATTGGTTAGGCTAAGTCGTGCTAGTTTGGTTAAATAAAAAACTTTTTAATATTTTTTTTATTTAGTTATTTTTATATATTAAGAGAAGAGGATTCTTTATACTGTACGGCATTGACGATTGGTTAGGCTAAGTCGTGCTAGTTTGGTTAAATAAAAAACTTTTTAATATTTTTTTTATTTAGTTATTTTTATATATTAAGAGAAGAGGATTCTTTATACTGTACGGCATTGACGATTGGTTAGGTTAAGTCGTGCTAGTTTGGTTAAATAAAACGGTATTTAACCAAACTAGCACGACTTAACCTAACCAATCGTCAATGTCGTACAGTATAAAGAATCCTCTTCTCTTAATATATATAAAAATAAATAAATAAAAAAAATATTAAAAAGTGGCGACAGATAACCCACAAGTACCAAAAATAGTGAATGTGGAGATATTAAGTCTTAAGGAATTAATAGTATTGATCAACTGCCTTAACCCTTTAAGGACGACTGAAGGTACAAATTGCTAACCTTTCAAATACACGCATTCATAACTTAACCCTACAAAAAATTCAGGGCTTAAAGGGTTAAATATTCGTGTAAATAATGTTTACATATCGTGGAATCAGTAATATGATAATAATATTTTGCATGTAACTCTTTATATAAATAAATATGTGTAAGAAGTATAGAGAGAAGGACGTAACCTTACTATATATATATATATATATATATATATATATATATATATATTATGGTATATGGTGAAAAATGCGAAATGAAAATGCAAGGGAGCGGAACCCTTTATTTTGTGAGGATACATGAGAAAACAGAACAGGCAAAATTTCTTTGTAATCCAACAACATTTAGAGGTTGCCCACAGCTGATAGGTATTTTCAATTTATAGGGCAATGGAAATTTTAATTCTCAGTTTAAATGATAAATTGCATCTCCAATATACATCTCCAATATACATCTCCAATAAGTATTCAGAACAAATATATCGTGTGAGTATATTCACTAAATTCATAATTAACGATTAAAGTACATGACACCTCGAGTGTTGGCGTTCATTTTTATCAAAGTGGCTTTGGAGGCTGTCGGCAAGACTTTACGATGTTCTTCGACGATTTGAATCATGAACTGCATCTGCTCTTCGTTCCAGTCCTTCCAGCCTTCGTGAATTCTTGAATCAATGCTATGCCTCGCTCTGCTGCATCATTCACTACATTTAAGGAATCCACCCTGATCTTTGCTGAACCAAAGCTGGTGTTGTTTTCCCAGTTTGATGGATCCTCTTGCAGGAAATCGACCGGAAGATCTAGAAGGGTGAACAGATTGTACGTATTGGAAGAGCAAAAGTCTGCCAGGGTCTTTCCTCTTGGATCTGGAATCCAGACTCGTCGGGGGGGGGAGCTTCTGACCCTTCAACGGAATTCATATTCTCTACCATTTTCCGCTTCTCATCATCATCGACTGCAGGATCGAATAGTGCAAGGCCCACGTTTACCTCATTGAGGTACCAGAGATGCCGATTAAAACTCTTGTACCCAGCGGCGTTGGTGTTTTGCAACTTTTGAAGGAGGGCTAAGTCGCTTCGTGGAGCGCTTGCTGCTTCTCTTGCTGAAAACCACGGAAGGACGTAATCTTGAGCAACGAAGAGACAGAAGTCCCGCAACCCAGAAATCAGGCGGTCACTGCTACTTGCTCCACGAGATGTTGAAGGACATTGGTTCATGTGCATCGTGAACTGGTATCTGAACATCCAAATCTTGAAAGAGTAAATTCCACGCGCCATCCACCGTGCTCGGTGCAAAGCCCCTGGAGCCATGAACACAGGACTCCGACGTCCGTGAGGTACTCCTCCCAAGAAAATGACTACAAGTTCAAGAAGCTCTTTGTAGTCATCTCTGGGATGCTTCACTTTCAGAAGGTCATTTGCTTCATGAATCATCTTCTCGGCCCAGGGACTGATCACTGCAGCCGTGTCCTCTTCGTCCGCGGCAGTGGAGTATTCATTCAATTTCAGTTGCGGCCAAAGCAGAGAGCGTCCAAAATTTTATACGCATAAAAATTAAACCTTATAACTATTTTTGGAAACAAAAATATTGCCAGTAAAACAAGTCATTATACTTACAAACAATTCATAATACCATCCATTACAGTGCTAAGTAAAAAAAACGTTTGAAATATATGAATTATTTAAATAACACTTACCGTTATGAGAACTGTGATGCTTCTTGGCCACCATTACGTAAATGCACGAAAGACGTGAGTAATTAAGAGAAAACGATTTAGAATTAAAGAAAATTCATTTGTTGGTATACTGAAGTAAAGAAATATGGATTATCGGAACGCAATTGACAAATGCAATTTCTAATTTTGGGGACGCTGTGTATCAATGGGTTAATAAACACTAGAAGTGACTTAAAAAGGGCGCATAAATAAATGAGCATAGTAAAACTTTGGGGTCTTTGGGCAACCTCTAAATATTTGATGATTTTCCAAAAAATCATGTGCTTTATTTGCTCCCGGAACCTCATCATTTGCGGGGTTCCGTGACCCGAAATTCACACTTTCAGTTTTTAAAAGCACCCTAATATATATATATATATATCCTTAGTCGCATCTCGCCTTCCCTAAAACTGGTGCACCATTTTCTATGTATTTATGACTGTACCAAAGATAATTTATCTTGACTTCACCTCTATATATAACTTTACTGAACTTAAACTAATTTAACTTAAGCATTTAAGCTAACCTTAAAAAAAAAGGTATAAAATGTATGTTTGGCGTAGTCTCAATATCCAGTATTCTATACACTATATCCTAAAAATAATTTATTTATGAAAAATTTTAATTTCAAAATAACTTTATCACCAACGATTTTTTTTGGGGGGAAAATGATAACTATTACCTTAACTTTAATTTAAAATGATAATTTTTAATCTTTGTAAGTGTGACCATTTATCAGACCATTTATCGGACCATTTATCAGACCAGTTATCTTAGACGCCACTCGATATACTCGTCCAAATATAATTTATATTTCTTCCTTTACAATCATGAGAAATGAGCTTAGGATGAAAGGTGTGTACCTCTATTCGATTCAAAACTAGTCTTTGGAATATAAAAGAGTAATAATTTATAAAAAATTAGATAAGTTAGAAAAACTTTATAACAACTGGTGACCCCACCTCCCGCCGAAAGGTACAGGCTAGCTTCGCATCTCCTCGGATACAGGAGTTACAAGGAGTTACAAGGAAAAGAAGTACCTCAAAAGGCCTTGCGGCCCATACCGAGGAGGTACCAATGAAAACAAGGGGAAAATTTTCTACACACTTAAATAGTGTGCAGGATTTGGTGTAACCTTTTCTTGAAATGATCCACAGAGGAACTGTTCACAACCTCTGAAGGTAACCTGTTCCACGTGTCACAGATCTTATAGGTAAAGTAATTCCCACACACACTAGTCCTAAACCGTTTCAAATCCAACTTCCAACCACTGTTACGAGTTGGGTTATCATTCAAACTAAACATGCTTCTAAAATCGACATCTTTGAACCCGCGTCACGTAAGTGTCGATTGTAGCCCATATGCCTAATGGAAGGGATTAACTTTGTGGCATTCTTCAGCCAGTTTTCAATCAACCTACCTACTTCCCCACCATACCCAGCACGCGCACTTCGGCCATTAGCCAGTGGTGAGGTACCTTATCAAAGGCTTTCTCATCAATTGCCCTACTCTTATCATACTCACTCAACATGACGTGGAAAAACTCGAGCAAGTTAGTGAGACATGACCTATGCCGTCTAAACCCATGTTGGAGTCCCCAAGTAGCTTGTAGGAATCCAAATGGTCAACAATCCTACCCGCTATTATCCCCTCTAATTATTTACCTACATCTGGAGTGAAATGGTGGTGTTTATAGAGGTTCCAAAGCCTCTCTTCCCATGCATGAGGTAGCAGTAGGGCCCTAATAGTAAGAGTAGGGGGAGAAAAAAAAAAAAAAATTTAGTATTTAGTCACAGGAGAGCATCCTTAACCTAAGCTAAAAGGACAGAGTAGGGATGGGAAGGGGTCCTAGTAACCCACGGGGACAGGTTTGTACAACAGACTTCACCCGCCCTCCCGAAAGAGAGAGAACCTAAAGGAATTGGCAGCCAATTTCTCTAGAATCCCACGACTCGGGACCGGAGGGCTGTCATACCCCAAGTATAAAGTTCACAACACCCAGAAGGAACGTGCATAACCTTTATACCCCCTGCGGAGAGAGAGAGAGAGAGAGAGAGAGAGAGAGAGAGAGAGAGAGAGAGAAGGATTGGGTCGGAATCCATCCTTTCTTTTTATCTCCCAGCAAAGGGCAAGAATAGCGTCGGAACATCCTTGGGAAATGAGATTTTTAATAATGTGTGTGTATGTATGTATGTATGTATGTATGTATGTATGAATTCAAATTGCCACTCTTCCAATTGATAGATAATGGTAATACTATTTTCCATTATTTAAGCGCCATCACGCTACATCATCCAAACGCTGAGGAGGATCTAACTACGCAACAGAACCAACTTCATTTAACTTCTCTGATCTAACGGGAAGCGATGTTGAGAGGGAGTCCAGCACCAGCACTAGCAGCAGTAGTAGTAGTAGTAGAAGTAATAGTGTTTTGTAGAATAGTTTTAAATTTTTATGATAAATCTATATGGAAATATTGAGTATGTAACATGAACGTGAACTTTATGTTTAAATTAAGTTTAAATAAAAAAAGAACAAAAACCCATGTAAAATTTTCCACTCCAACCACTAAAAAAATACTTGAAATTTATGTGAATAAACAATTAACGCCGAAACTTATTAATGAACTTAGAGTATTTAGATAAACGCATTTGTAAAAGCAAAGTTCGATGAACTTTTTCAGATTGAAAACATCGCCAAATTTTATTGTATTGTGTATAGAACAATATACACTATGTAGAATACTGAACTTCAGACCCTTTGATCTGACATTCTACTTTAATTGAAAACATCACCAAATTTTATTGTATATGATAGAGAGAGAGAGAGAGAG